>JABUQX010093989.1:17500-27500 GCA_015478945.1 Trachelipus rathkii
ATCGCTTTCCTTGTCCAGGGCTTTTACGCATTGCTTCATAATGCCCAATTTAATATGAAATGGAGGGTGTAGAACATTTTCGGGATTGACAAGCGGTTGGTATAGGATATTTTTGGTACCAGATGAAAAGCTTTTCCTGGATGGCCACTCATTCCATTTCCCGTAATTTAAATCCAGCAGCAGTCGGCCATCATGTTTGCATGCCATCTTTGTTAGTACTTTTGTTCCTTTTCTTTTATATCTTGATCGAGACTTTCGCCTTGCTCCGCGGATATTTCTCCAAGATTTTCAGGAAAGTGCTGAAGATGTCAGTTTAAAAAATGCAATTTAACACACATGTTGCAGTCAAGGTCTTTAAACTTATTATTTACCAAGGTTTTGTAGCTTAGGTCTTTCCTATTCCAGTGCAATCCTTCAATTACAGTTTGTATATATATACTTCCTATTCACACACAAAAAAAACATGGATATTTGGTGTATCCTAATTGCAGTCCAATTACCATACCAATAACATTCAAATCTTCTCACAAAAGTCATCCGTACTCATCATATTTCGCTTTCTTTAGCAACAATTCAATATTCGCGTACGTTTCTGTTAAATGAACAGAGTGAGCTACAGGGATTGATAGATGTTCATTAAGAATATGAAACAAAATTCATTTTAAACTTCTTTTAAAAGAATCTAAAAATAATCTCTACTCTGAGGGTTGATGCGTTATTCCAAAATATACCATCAGTTCCTATACATTACTGCAGTACATGAGGTTCATCTCTTCATGAAAAAGTGACTCCTGGAGATAATAAATGTTTGCTTTTCAATCGCGAAACAAGAAATTCAGCTTTGTCTTTTGGAAAATATAAATCTCGCAATAAATCATTTAGCTCTTCCTAGTTTAGTAACTCAGGGATGCCATCACTTATCTCGTGAATATAAACATCGTGTTCATCACTACTTTCATCTACAATTGATTCATTGGCTTGGTCATGATTTGTCTCTATTGATGTGGGTGGCAGTTAAACAGGTAACTGTTCATTATGGGGTACAGGTATAGCAAAGGGTAGGTTGAGATATACTATATTATTCTTATTTTTTTATATTATAACCACTAACAGATTGTCAGGAAGAAATAGCAGTCCTTTTAATGATTTGCGTGTTCTCTCCAAAACATTGGAATGGCTAAAGGCATGAATGATTTTTTTACCGGTACTCCATTGTTGTAAAGCTTCGACACAAGTTCGATATACCTTATGTGGTGCTCATGCCTTATCTTGATGGTCTAATTTTACGTCGAAATACGCAAAGTATGCACGTTTAACAAAGTTTGTAATATTCTGTATTTTCTTTAAGATGACATAATTTCTGCAAATGTAATAAAATATATTAGCATTATTTACACACGATCGCGAAACCACTTTGAAAAGAACACTGTACGTCACAAATTCGAAAAGCTTTATTCGTCTTTATATATATATATATATATATATATATATATATATATATATATATATATATATATATATATATATATATATTAAATAAGTTTTTTTTATTTAATTTTTTTAAAAAAAATAGTTTTCTTTATTTTTTTTCATATATTTATTGCAAAGGGGAAACTCTACTTATGAGTAGAGTTGTCAAAGCAATTCGAGCTGAGTCAGTCATGTTCAAAAAGCTGTCCATGAAGTCACAAGAATTGAGTCAATTTACGAATATTAAAACAGCAGTCTCCTATAGTCTATCTTATGAGTCAGAAAATTTATAGAACTATTATTATTATTATTATTATTATTATTATTATTATTATTATTATTATTATTATTATTATTATTATTATTATTATTATTATTATTATTATTATTATTATTCGTTGCTTGTTATTATTATTATTACATGTTGAAATCAATTGAAACTAAAAGTATTAAACTGTTAATTTTAAAATGGCTGTTTTATAATAAAAATAAAAATACAACAAAATATAATTGGTTGTTACGTTTGTTTCCGAAACGGAAATATATTTGTTTGTCATGTGTTGCGCCTTCATCTTTATGTCTTTACTATAGATGAAGTGATGGGGATTTTTGACTATTCGCGGATGCGGATAGTAAAACCGTACTATCCGCGTGATTGAGGATAAAGATTTTGAGTCTTAGCCATTACCATTACATATATATATATATATATATATATATATATATATATATATAGAGATATATATATATATATATATATATATATATATATATATTATATATATATAATAAAAATATATAAGTCAAAGTTCCGTTTGTTAGGACAAGGGAAGATTTTCGCATGTTATAGGTCACGAGCTAGTAACCTGGACCTCTGCATGGGTGAACGAGTTTTGAAGCCTAATGAAAGAAGATGCTAGTTCTACTGAAAGGGCGAAAACCCTACCTGAGAGTATTAACCAGAGGACTGGCATCGGAAACAATTGCGAAAAGAAATGGTTTTCTAAAATGCTCTAGGGTTAAGAGTTTCGGGCCAAAAGAAGATGTTGGACCAACTGACAGGGCGAAAGCCCTTCCTGGGAGTTGTTATATATATATATATATATATATATATATATATATATATTTATATATATATATATATATATATATATATATATATATATATATATATATATATATATATATATATATATATATATATATATATATATATATATATATATATATATACCTGTGTTACCAGATTGCGAGATATGGACCCAACTCTTTTGCACCCCACCAATCTCTTTCCCCAGCCTCAACCCATTTGAAAAAAAGGTTATAAGTAGAATAATACTTGAAATTAATAATTCTCAAATTATGTTAAAAAACTAAAGTTTGAGCCCTTTAAAGGGAGAGTTTCATGTTTCCTTCTGCCTATACTTCTCAACCATAATCGTTGAAAAGATGCTCTTGCTAGCTTACACTTATTAAAGGGTATGCAGTATTCTGCCAAGTTCTCAAGATTTGAACGATAATCATCACGCCATCAAAACCCAGTATGGATCTTTATCCGATTCCAAGAGTTTTCGCTTTTGATAATCTTTGATCATTGATCTAGTGTCCTTTGACACCTCTGACCAAGACTCTTCATCGCTGCTAGCAGCTAAAAGAACGTTCATGGATTCTGCGGTGGTTTCGCTAACAGATAGTAAATTTGTGTCTGTTTCTGCAATCTTTTCCTTTTTTATTGGCTGGTGTGAAATTTTTGCTTTAGTATCATTTCATCACATAGGCATACTAAATAAATTTTAAAAACCCTTTGTGAAACACGTGGTTTAAGAAATTTGGTTTTGTATCTAGGATCCAGAAAAGTTACTATTGCAGATGCGCAATCGTTTTGCAGATTTTGAAATCTATTATCTATTATCATCTATTATTATATTATTATCTATTATCTATTATCATTAGTGTTTCTGTCACCTTTGAAAGTTCCTTACTTTTAATATCACCATTTAGCACAGCTTTCATCGTTGCATCTAGAGGAATCTCGTTTGGCAAACAAAAATTTTCTGAGATAATAGTCTTAGTTACCTCTTCAAACGGTTTAAGAAGAGTAATGCAATTATCTAAAATCGTATTATCATCACCTGTCAAGCCTTTCATCTTTGTGTTTGTTCGAAGCATAAGGGGAGACAGCTTCATTTATTTCTCCCATCCTTTCAAGCATGTACCAACTACTATTCCAACGAGTCTGAACATCTTGCGTTAAAGAAAGTTGAGGAATATTTAGTCTCATAATTCATAAATGAATACTATCCGCTATTCGCAAAAAAAATTCATGCGGATACGGGTAGAGAAAAATTATGCGGATGCGGATATTCGTTACAGCCTCTAGTCTACGGTATTTTTACCGTATATATTTGAGATAGGATTCATTGAAAAGGTATATTTTTTTTTAACTCAACAAGCAACAGGGTAAAATAGTTGATCAATAATGTTTTATTGTACTTCTTTGTATATTAAGCCGAGTCAGAGCCGAAATTTTGAATTTGACTGCTGGAGTCGGAGAGTCGGAGTCGGAGTCGAAAATTTTTGTTTAAGTGGAGTCGGAGTCGGAGTCGGAGTCGAAAATTTTGTTTAAGTGGAGTCGGAGTCGGAGTCGGAGTCGAAAATCCAAATTTGAATTTGCTGAGTCGGAGTCGGAGTCGGAGTCGAAAATTCTATGCAACGACCTTCGATATATATATATATACATATATATATATATATATATATATATATATATATATATATATATATATATATATATATATATATATATATATATATATATATATATAGTGCTGTTACCTAAAAAAGGCCCACTTTTTTAAGTTTGGCAATAACTACTAAACTATTTAACATATATGAGTTTTAAAATAAGTTCTTAGATTGCCATGTCCTATGTATGTTACCACATAAAAATATATATATATATACATATATATATATATATATATATATATATATGTTGTTAAAGAAAGAACATATATAAGATATATATGTTGTTATATATATATATATACATATATATATATTATTATTAGTGTATATTCATATGTATTTTTATATGTTATATATATATATATATATTTATATATATATATATATATATATATATATATATATATATATATATATATATATATATATATATATATATATATATATATATATATATATATATATATATATATATATATATATATATATATATATATATATATATATAAATATATATATATATAAAAAAAAAAAAAAAATAAAGCTCTTATTCAGAAAATCGAAAGCTATAGACAAACAACTGGACACTCAAAATAAGAAAAATGTGAAGAAAAATAGAGAAAAAATGTACCAATAATTGAAACTATACGTTTATGTGGCCAGCAAGGTCTTGCATTAAGGGGCTCAAGTAACTCTGGACGTATTGAATTATCAACTCCAGCTGAAAATAACGGAAATTTTAGAAGCCTTCTTAGGTTTCGAGCAAATGGAGGTTACCAGGTTTTGAAGAACCACTTACTTTTATTCAAAATTCAATGTATACGAGTCCGATGATACAGAATGAAATCATACAGTCATTTAGTCAGCTTATGCAAAGGAAAATAGTGGAAGAAGTTAATAAAAACAATTTTTTTTCAGCATTAGAAACAACTGATATTTCCCAAACAGAACAGTTTTCACTTTGTGTAAGGTACGCGATTGATGGTAATACTCCTTTTACTTTAAGAGAAGATTTTTTATCATTTGTTCCGGCTTATGATACTCAGGGAAAGCATTGGCCAATGTTACTTTGGAGACTTGCTATCTTGTTTAAAACTCGAAAATTTAAGAGGACAAGGATATGAGATGTTCTTCCATGAGAGAGTAATCGAGAAGGCAATCTGTTATTCGGGAATGGTATCCCAAAGCCCCACATTGTAGCACATTGTTGTTTAATAAATCTATGGTCTCTCAGACTCCTTCTAAAATTCAGGCAACTCGAAACGTCTTTAGGATTCATCTCTTAAATATGCACTTTTTTTCGATCGAGTCCGAAGCGCATAAAATCTTGAAGATAAAATAAAAGAGTTTTCTAGTAATCAAAATAACAAGAGGATCAAAAAGATGCGGACCAGATGGTGTGAACGGCATGAAACGGTTTTCCTTTTAAAAGTGACTCTTGAGCTAATACTTATGTCATTGAAGAAATAAAGAATGGTCATGAATTACCGCAGTTACTTCGTTGTTAAATTGGAACACTGAAAATTAACTTTATATGTTATTATCTGCTTTAAGTAATTTCTTGAATAATCAGCAAAATCTTGTCAAAATATCGTGCGTCCATTTGACATTGTCAGTGCACAACCAATGAAAGATTATTATTAAACTTCTCGAAAAAGATAGACAAAATGCAGACTCAGAGTTTAAAACCATATTCACACAAGCTAAAAATGTATGCGACAGCTTAGGTATTGAAATAACAATCTACAAAGAACTAAGAAGTTCCAGAAACATCGTTATAATGTGCCTACATCAGATCCCGAATCATATTATCGCATCTCAGTTTTTATTCCGTTGTTGACATCTTATTATTCTTTTCGCTGACTGATCGATTTCTCTCGCATGAAATCACTATCATTTCACTTCAGTATATAAGAAAGTGCAATGTACCTTATAAGCATAAGAAAGCATCCTCTTTATAAAATACATCCTCTGTAATTCTTTCAATGTAGTTCAAAGAGAAGTAAAAAGCCTCTGGCAGCATAAATGGGGTTGCTAGAAATGAAAAACCAAAACTGCGATCAGTGCTTTCTATTAAGGTGACAGAGGTTTCAACATTGCTATTCTCTCCCCAAATATCTTGTATGAGGTTGCCTGTATCCACCGCAAGAGTAGAAAGAACATTTTCGACATTGTAAAGGTCTGAAAACCTATTTGCTGGAATAGTGCTGAGAGATCAGACATACAGGTCTTGCTTCACTGTCAAATCCACATCGAGACCTCACAGGAAGTCAGCAACGAAAATATTTTAAATCACTCCCAGTCACAAAAAGCAAGGAAACTGGAAATTGACCTTACAAAATGATGGTAAGTTCTGCGAGAATTATATATATATATATATATATATATATGCATATATATATATATATATATATATATATATATACATATTATATTATATATATTATATATATTATATATACATATATATATTATTATTAATAGAAAATAATATAATGTCATATATATTATATTATGCTATTATGTTATTATTATTATTATATTATTATTGTTATATATATATATATTTATTATTATATATACATACATATGTTATTATATTGTTACAAAGACATTATTAATAGAAACAATATAATATATAATAAATATATATATATATGTTATTATTATTATTTATTACACATATTTATTATTATTATTATTATTATTATATATATGTAATTTATATATATTATATACATATATATGTTATACACATGCATAATAGAAACATAATATCTTTTATACATACATATACATACATACATACATATTATTATTATTATACATATATATATATATATATATATATATATATTATAGCATATATATATATATTATATATATATATATATATAAATATATATATATATTTATATATATATATATATATATATATATATATTATTATTATATATATATATATATATATATATTATATATATATGTTATTATGCTATATTAATTTAATCCCACGCTCTGAAACTTCACTCATGAAAGTTCTAAACTTCTCGAAAAAATTCTATTACGGGTCTATATATATATATATATGTTATATATATATATATATATATATATATATATATATTTATAACTATAGATGCATATACATCAACAGATACATTGTATTGCTCTAGATGTTATTATTATTATATATATATATATATATAGTTAAGGAGCTCTCGGTGGCAAAGTGGATTTAAAGAGAGTCTTTTCTCGGTTTAGGATAGTAATTTTCCTCTAGCGAGAGCGAGAGCGAGAGTTCGAATCTCGGTGTGGCTAGATGAACGGACCCAAACAAGTGCCGTCAGTAGGAGATATTATGTAAATTTAATTACAGATTATGACATTGTAAATAACACTAATCTCAATACCCACCCATCAAACAAAAATAACAACGTAGCCAACCAAGCAACAACTCCATCATACTCTCTCTCTCTCTCTCTCTCTCTCTCTCTCTCTCTCTCTCTCTCTCTCTCTCTCTCTCTCTCTCTCTCTCTCTTATTGCTTCTAGCAAAGAAGGTTCTCCTATCTGAATTCAAAATCACATCCACGGTGGCTAGAATTTCCAAATGCGATAAATCGAAGCATTGCTTGCTACAAAGCTAAGATAACACTGGACGACAAAATTTGACTTTTTGTCTGTTAAATGAGTAAAAATGGGTGTTTCTTATGGAGTTTTGTGAACTAGATTTCGAATTGCATACCGTTTTGCTTGTAACGGCATGGTTTTTCGACGAAATTAAAAATTTAATAGTTATAAAATGATAAGCTTTAGTTAATTTACTCACCTATATACTTCTGCAATTTAAAATGTAGATTTTGAAGATTTTCTACTGTAGTTTGCTTGAGGAACATCCCTTTTAAGTCCCCAACAATAGTCTGCAAGCATATTTGGATTCCAATTTCCTTGATAACGTTTTTCGATAGTTGAAATATCTTGGTGGAATCGCTCACCATGCTCATCGCTTATAGCGCCTAGATTGCAGTTAGGAAAAAGTCCAAGTGTGAATGAAGGAAATGTATTTTTAGGGACATGTTACATCCCATTGCTTTATAATTTCGAAGGAGTTCGGAAACTAGTTCTTCATAGTTGTTGGCCTTAATATTGCCTAGAAACCCAGTTATGACCTTTTTAAAGGATCTCCATGCAGGTTTTTCAATATTATTCAAGCTTTCATCAAAGTGATGGTCCTTCATTAGCTCCTTTATTTGTGGGCCTACAAATATACCCTCTTTAATTTTAGCCTCACTGATCCTAGGGAATTTCTTATTTACGTATAGGAACCCTGGACCACTTTTATCCATCGCTTTTACAAAATTTTTCATTAACCTGAGTTTGATGTGCAAAGGAGGAAGATATACGAGTTCAGGTTTCACAAGTGGTTGAAAAATTATATTTTTATTTCCAGGTATTAGATTTCTTTTAGGCCATTGCTTCTTGACAAAATGATTTTTGCGATCTCTGCTATCCCACTCGCATAGGAAACAACAAAATTTAGTATATCCTTGTTGGAGACCTAACAAAAGTGCTATAACTTTTAAATCGCTGCATATATTCCAAGAATGCTGTTCGTATTGTATTTTCGATAACAAAATTTTCATGTTGTCGTAGGTCTCTTTCATATGGGCTCCATAGGCAATAGGAGTCGAAGGTTTCACATTTCCATTATGAAGAAGCACTGCTTTTAAACTGAGTTTAGAAGAATCTATAAACAATCTCCATTCCTTAGAATCATGACAGTCTCCTAATTCTCTCATTAATGAATCAACATCAGTACAATACACTAAATTGCCGTCTACTGAGAAAAAGCGTCGGAATTCTTCTTCGCGTCGCCGATAAGAGGAAATTGTAGTTCCCTTCTCAAGGAGATTCCAACCCTTTAATCTAGATGCCAATAGTTCTGCCTGTTTCTTTGACAATGATAGATCGCGAACTAGATCATTGAGTTCATGCTGATTAATTCTATGAGGTTCTGTTGACATTTCATCATAATCAAGGTCTTCAAAGTCGTCATTTTCTGGACGTAATTGTAAATCTTCTTCGTCGGAGTTTTCTGACAGGAGATTCACATTTTCAGGTGGTGCAGGGATAGGAAGCTCTTCGCTGTGAGGAACAGGCCTAATAGCCGAAGGTAGGTTTGGATATTTAATGGTCTTCTTGGTCTTGATTGTTATTCCAGCAATTTTTGTAATGCAAAAATAACAGTCCATTGCGTGATCCTTTGGTTCCCTCCATACCATTGGAATTGCAAATGGCATATGTCTGGACTGTCCGTTAAGCCAACCACTAAGTAATGTTACACAAGACGCACAGCAAATATGAGGTGCCCAAGATTTATCTTGATCACCAAGCTTAATTTCAAAATAAAGTTTATATGCTTTTTTTATTAAGGGAGTAATATTCCTCATTTGGGACTTCAACGTTACCTCACCACAAATGTAACAAAATTTGTTTAGATCATTTTTACAATTTCGTGGCATTTTAATTAAGGTATCTGATCTGTAAGTGAAATTAAGTAGTAGGGAGGGCATATCGTCCCCCGAGACATCGGCAAAAATATCGATTATTTTGGGTATATATATATATATATATATATATATATATATATATATATATTATATATATATATATATATATAAGCATATATATATATATATATATATATATATATATATATATATATATATATATATATATATATATATATATATATATATATATATATATATATATATATAT
>JABUQX010093989.1:30000-35000 GCA_015478945.1 Trachelipus rathkii
CAGATTGATTTTGTGTTGGTGAAGAAGAGATGTTGAAGTATGTGTTGGATGTTAAATCGAGGGGTTTAGGAATGAGATTATCGGATTCATTATGTTGTTCTATGTAAAATTAAGTTAGTGGTGACTTGGATGGAGAGGTAGGTGATACGGAAGGAAGTGGGTAAAATTAAGAGTGAGAAGTTTAGTGAACAAGGTAATAAGGATAAGTATGTAAGAACGCTCGCAAGTAAATCAGTTGAATGTGAACAAGTTGAAACTGAATAAATCTGGAAGCAAATGAAGGAAGCAATTGTTAGCAGTAAAAGAAGTAGCGTGGCATAAGCAAAGTAAATAAGAATGATAACAGTGAGTGGTGGAATGAAAGAGGTAAGTGGTTAAAAGTAAAAAGAAGCGTGGTTGAATGTACTAAAAGCAAACATGATGAAGTTTCAAAGAAAGATGCTTGGAATTATATAAGGAGGAAAAAAAGGAATGCTAAAAGATGCATACGTAAGAGAAAAGAAGAGGTAAATGAACAGTTTGGAAGGAGGATGAATGGGGACATACAAGGGAATAGGAAGTTCTTCTGAAAGGAAGAGTGAAGGTTAAGAATTAGAATAAGGGGAACCTGCTCAGAATAATGAATATGGATGGTGTTTTTGTAACTGATGAAATGGATGTGTGTGGAGTGTGAAAAGAACACTTTGAAAATCTGTATAATATTTGCAGTAATGAAGAGGTGATAATGACTGTGTGTGGGTTTGATGCAAGAAGGAATAGGTATTTTGGATGAGATTATTAGCAAAGAGGAGGAAATGGGTAGAGAGTTAAGAATAGTAAATCGGCAGGTATAGATGAAATTACTGGTGAAAAGATCAAGAACGGAGGCAAGATGTTGATTGATTGGATCTTGATTTTGTGTTATAAAGCGTTTATGGAGGGTACAGTTTCAGATCATGGAGAGCAGTAATAGTACCTTATATAAGGGGAGATAGGGAACTGTAGAAATTATAGGGTATTTAGTTTATTGAGTGTTGTAGGGGAACATATATGTTGGTGTTTTGTCGAAAGAGTGTTAGAGTTAATGAAAGACTGATTGGTGAAGAACAAGGTGTGTTTAGGAGTAGTAGAGATGCATGGATCAAATCTTTACATTGAAGCAAACGGATAGAGAAAATGAGGGAGAGGAAGAATAAATTGCATTTAAGGTTTTATGGATTTAAAACAGGGGTATGATAGGGTTAATAGGGAAGGTCTATGGAAGGTGTTAGTGATATAGGTATAGTGTTGGTGATAGGCTTCTGAATGGAAATCAAAAGTATGTATGACGATATGAGGCGTGTGTAAGAATAAATGGTGTCAAAGTAATAGTTTAGTATTCAGTTGAGGAGGCAGGGCTATGTGTTCTGTCTCCTTGATATTCAATTTGTATATGGATAAGGTTGAAAGAATTGAAGGTGGGCGTGACAGGAAATGGTGTGTTAGAATGATGGAGATGAGTGAAGGGTGCCCTACTTATTATATGCGGATGATTTTGGTTTTGTGTGGCGAATCTGAAGAGTTTGAGGATTGCTGGTAGATTTAGCAGGTGTAAAAGGAGGGGTCTAGTAAACTGTGGCAAGTATAAGGTTATGGCTGTGAGTTGAGTGATAGTCTCGCATGGGTTATGTTAGATGGTATGTGCCAAGTGTCTGAGTTTAAATATTTAGGGTGTATGTTGGATGTAAAGGGAACGGATGATGCAGAGTTTAGTGGGAGTTGTGAATGGCATGAAGGTGGCTGCTTTTTAACAAACCGTTAGAATGTAAAGGACTGAGTCTTTAGTGGTACATATTCATGACGGTGTTGTTGTTACCTGTGTTATTGTATGATAGTGAGACTATGGTCTTGAATAAGAAGTATAGATCTAGTTCAATGTGTTCAGATGCAATCTTAGGGGAATGCTAGGTGTGAGAAGAATTGATAAATGAGGAATGAACATATTAGAGAGCTGTGTGGTGTGAAGAAAGGAAAACGCGAGAGAATAAAATTAAAGTATGCTGAGATGGTTTGGTCAGCGTGGTGCCATGAATGATAGTCGTGCAGTTGGTTGGGCGGGATGTATAGTGGCGCAGTGTGTTGAAATCAAATCGGCTGAGATCAAAGAAAAAAAGTGGGATTGAGTCAGTAAACGAATGTCTAAAGGAGAGAAATGTGAGTTCAGAGGCGAGAATAAAGGTGTATAATAGGAGAGAATGGCGGGGTTTTGTGAGGGGGTATGGTTGTGGCCCACCTGGGTCAAGGGATGAACCCTTACACTGACGATTTACCATAGTGAGGGTCCGTCGCAGTTCCGTGAAGCTATAGGGTGGATTTTCTGACTGCGACGAGTCCTTACTAATTAATGGTACAGAGGGGGGTAAGGCTGGGCTTTCTTTTCGACTTTTGTCATATTCTTCTACTGCTTTTCTTTTCCGATGCTTGTTACGCACCTTACCACCAGTCTTGGGGAGAAAAAGGTAGATGAAGAATATATATATATATATATATATATATATATATATATATATATTATATATATATATATATATATATATATATATATATATATATATATATATATATATATATATATATATATATATATATTATATATATATATATATATATATATATATATATATATATATATAAGATAATATAGTATATATATAAATATATATATATATATATATATATATATATATATATATATATTATAAATTAAATATATATATATATCTCTATATATATATATATATATATATAAATATATATATATATATATATAATCAGATCATGTGAAATGTAATAATTATATGCCCTAGAGCACTAATAAAACTTTATTAAGTACTAAACTCTATTTTATATATTGTATACCTCTTTTAACATATTGTATTTACTGTATTTTAATGCTAAATACCCTAAAAAGACTTGATATATATGAAAAATGAGTAATTTAAAAAAAAACAAAAAAAACAAAAAAATAGTTTTTTGGTTTTTTTTTTTTTTAAAAAAAAACGTGTCTTTTTTTAAAAAAAAAAACACGTTTTTTTTAATCCCAACCCTATATATATATATATATATATATATATATATATATATATATATATATATATATATATATATATATATATATATATATATATATATATATATATATATATATATATATATATATATATATATATTAATATATATATATATAAAATATGTAAAGTATTTATGTTTATATATAGTAAATATATATATATATATATATATATATATATATATATTTATATATATGGTAAAAAATATATATATATATATATATATATATATATATATATATATATATATATATATATATATATATATATATATATATATATATATATATATATATAAAGAAAGATGTATTTCATTAACAGCAAAAATTTCTTCAATTCCATTCTCATATCTCAAAAACTACAATAGCTACAGGGAAAAGGAATACATTGCTGGAATGCTGGTCCAATTTTAGTGCGGAAAAAAAATCTCAAAAACTACAATAGCTACAGCGAAAAGGAATACATTTTTGGAATCCTGGTAAAATTTTAAATAGGAAAATGTAAAAAAAATAAAAAAATAAAAAAAATTATTGTTAATAATTATAGTAATATGATTAGAGAGCCTATTTAGAGACCTTTTATTGGTTACTCGTTAAAATAAATAGACTTTCTATTAAATTTTGCTTTTTTTTTTTTTTAAAAAGAATATCGGCTTTCGCACCGATGGCAGGAGTCGGGGTCTCGGCCTTCCGGATATTTAATGGTCTTCTTGGTCTTGATTGTTATTCCAGCAATTTTTGTAATGTAAAAATAACAGTCCATTGCGTGATCCTTTGGTTCCCTCCATAGCATTGGAATTGCAAATGGCATATGTCTAGACTGTCCGTTAAGCCAACCAATAAGTAATGTTACACAAGACGCACGGCAAATATGCGGTGCCCAAGATTTATCTTGATCACCAAGATTAATTTCAAAATAAAGTTTATATGCTTTTTTTAATAAGGGAATAATATTCCTCATTTTAGCCCGTAAACTCTGAGTAAATGTAAATAAAATTTGTTTTTCCTTTTTCTATTTCGTGGCATTTTAATTAAGGTATCTGATCTGTAAGTGAAAAAACACTTGAACGTGTATATATATATATACATATATATATATACATATATAAAGAATGTATATAAAAATTTAAAAATATATATATATATATATATATATATATATATATATATATATATATATATATATATATATATATAGGGCAAAACTTGCTAAGGTTAATCAATATATATATATATGTTATATATAATATATATATATATATATATATATATATATATATATATATATGTGAAATCAACAATATATTAGTTTACTATCAGCACAATTTATTCAACGTCCAGAAACTGAAGGTAAATGACTCATGAAAAACGTCGGACCGAGGTTTATTTTTATCGAGTTCGCTAAACATGTTTTATCACGTTTGGCGTTTATTTTATCTATTATTTTGGTTCCTACTTATTATACTTATTATACTTATTATATATATATATATATATATATATATATATATATATATATATATATATATATATATATATTTGTATAAAAAAATATATATATATTTATTTATATATAAATATATATTTATAGTTATTTATATGCAGAGGGTTGTTAGCAACGGTTTTTATTTGTTTCTTTTTGAAAACTTTTTTTTTTAAAACAAAATGTTTTTTATGTTTTTTATTAAAATTACCTCTTTTTATGTATATTAAAGATGTTTTAAATTATACAGTAGTAACAATACCCCTTTTAGGCCTAAATATTGACTATTAATACGATATATATATATATATATATATATATATATATATATATATATATATATATGATATATATATATTTATTATTATATATATTATATAGACTTCTATCGTAAAAAACATATAACACCATTTAAATTTAGAAAATAAG
>JABUQX010093989.1:50000-55000 GCA_015478945.1 Trachelipus rathkii
GAAGTACTAACAATGGACAACAATGTAAGCGCAATTATGAGTGACGACAGAGCAAAGTTTATACCAGATGTGAAATCAGAAAATGAGTTAGCTTAATATGATATGTCAAAGTTACTCGTCTCCTGGCTGGATTGATGAATGTATATTTATGAGGGAGCTGCAGAGGGGTCTAGGTGCCCTTCTGGTAAGCATTGCAATAACGGGCAATGTATTTAATAGAAAGAATACTTCTAGTAGTTATATATATATATATATATATATATATATATATATATATTATATATATTTATATATATATAATATATATATATATATATATATATAAAATAATATATATATAATATATAAAATATATATATATATATAATATATATATATATATATATATATATATATATATATATATATATATATAATATTATTATTATATATATTATTATTATTATTATTGGGTATACTTAAGTTTCTTTCTGACCTATCGATATTTAAGTTTTAAAATCGATTTTCGATATATGTGTATCGATTATACCCAAGATACCGAGAATTTAAATGTTATTCATAGAAATATATATATATATATATAATATATATATATATTATATATATATATATATATATATATATATATATTATATAATATATATATATATATATATATATATATATATATATATAAGATGGACTTTATTCATTGAGTATTATTGGAACTTTTCAAATATCTACTGTATATATAAATTTGAAGGTACATAAATTTTTTTTACTGTGTTTCGTGAGGTTGCGGTATTTTTTGTTCCAATTTTTCTGAAAATTATGAATTTGAAGGATTTATTCTAAATTTGTGAGAATGATTATATCGTGTTAGCAATGCTGCAACATTTTAGTTTGATACTAGATAAAAAGGTTTGTAGAAAGTGTCACAAAGAATGTGAAATTACCAAAATAGGAGAAAAGTTTATTTTTATTGTTCTAGTAAACATTGTGGCTCGAAGTATCTGTTTCCCCAAATATTATTTTTTTCCAAATAGAGTTTCCTACACCTGATGCCCTTTTTATTATGTATTTCCTTTGTACATAACGAAAACAGTTTTCAAGGGTAAGTAACACTATTTAGATGTCAGTGAAACAACAGTTATAGATTGGATAATTTAAATGGTTTTAATGTATGTATATATGGCCAGCCTCTAGAAGAGCACAATCATATCTCAAAAACTACAATAACTACAGTGGAAAAGGAATACATTTTTTGAATCCTTGTAAAATTTTCGTTAGGAAAATGTAAACAAAATAAAAAAAAAGAAAAAAAACATAGAAGTGCTTTCTTTTGTGGGGGTGCACGAGCCTGAGTGGGACATAGTATATATATTATTTGTAAAGGTATTACACGGCCATTTAGGGGGCCGGCGACGGGGAACAGCAGGGGGGGAACGTTTTTCCATACCCCTAGGGGAGGGGCGAGGAACCCCCGCGCGACAACCAAATACCAAAGAGCGGGGGTTCCCGGAGACCCTCCCGGAGGGGGGGAAATAGTCCAACCCCGTAGTTCCCCGGAAGGCGAGAGACCCACCGACTCCTGCCATCGTGCGGTCTACCCTTGGGTATTCTTTTAGTTAAAAAAAAACAACAAAAATTTATAAAATATGTGATATTTCAAAAATTAACGTATAAAAATTCTCTAAATAGCCTTTCTACTCATATTACTATAATTATTAACAAAATTTTTTTTACATTTTCCGCACTAAAATTGTACCAGCATTCCAGCATGTATTCTTTTCCCCGGTAGCTGTTGTAAGTTTTTGAGATATGGATTGTGGCTCTTCTAAGGCTGACATATATATATATATTATATATTATATATATATATTATATTATATATTTAATATTAATAATATATATATATATATAATATATATATATATATATATACTATATATATATATTATATATATAATAATATATATATTATATCGATGTGTAGATATCGGTATCGACTATAATATTTCTTATATCAGATATTTCAGAGAAGGATCAAGAAAATGTTATATTATTTATCTATTATATACAGTTATTTACCTATTTCTATATATTATAATTAATAATAATATTTAATATTAATATATATATATAATATATATAATATATATCATTAATATTATAATTATATATATCATATATATTTATACTATATATAATATATATTTAATATTATATAATATATATTATTTATATAATTATATTAATATATATTAATATAATTTATAGGTAAAATAACTTAATGAGTATTTTATTATTTTCTGTATATCTATTCTGATCTATTGATATTATATATAATATTTACCGGATATCGGTTATATAATTATTTAATGGTTTTATCTTCGGAAACTTATTTTATCAGTAAAATGGATGTTGAAATATGTGTTTAAGCCCTTTGGCGACCTGATATATGTTGATATTTTTATTTTAATAAATATTGATGATTATATTTGGGAGTGTTTAAATATTATTTTTTTTAGAATGCATTCATTTGTTTACAATCTATATATTGGTTTAGTGTTTTCGAATATTAATTATATTTAAGTTGAGTTATAGTTATTTTTGTTTTGAATCACCTTTTTAAATAAATGTATTTAAACTGGTTCAGTATTATTTGTTTCGTGGTTTATAGAGTTCTAATTAAAATTGACCAGATTTACATTGATATATATATTAATAAATTATAATCCCTTATTTATAAGTTAATTGGATATATTTAATGTTTTCTTAGTTTTCTCTCTCTCATTTTGTTATGGAAGTAGTTAGTCTCACTAGACACCGCCTATTTTAGATTTTTCAACTTATCTTCTCAAAATTATTAACTTAAGGAACAAACCAATCATAAACCTAATGGTTTTTAACTTGGATAATAATGCAGGGTTACCACCAACGTATAGAGTACTCATTTAAGAGGCATGGGGTTAATATTTAGCATCGGATAGCAAATTAGTTTAGGAGTGAGCGCCAGTAAATTTGAGATTTGTCGAAAAATTCACACAAAATGTACGTCTTCGGTTTAAGCAAGTTAGTAGGTAATTGGATGGTGTAGTTTAGGTGTAAAGGCCTGTGTGTGATTGTAGATGGTTACTGTTTTGTTATGGCCTCGGTGTTATGTGCTCGGGGTTTGATGTATGATGTGATGTTGATGAGCTTGTTTGCTCTACCGTGTTTAAATTTTGTTGTGTGTTTGGGTGTTTGTTTTGTGTTTGTGTGTTTTTTTGTAAATGGACTCGTAAATATGGGAACCGCGACACTTCGAGAGAATGAGCGTTGGACGCGGAGTTTCTATTTAACTTTCGATAATGCCACTGGGCCTAAGACGTTAACTTTTATAAAATGGTCTGAGTGGAGATATCACGGCGGTTCCTCTATTCCCCCTTTCTAGCCTCCTCTATCTTGCATATCCTAAATGGGAAGGATTCGTACTATTTAAAATTCCTCAACCACCTTCACACTCTCTTCGTGCGGAGTCTATTTCCGACTACGATGGATAGACGTCTTGTGCGTATTATAAGCATGTAATCACTATCAACAGTCGAAAACTCGTGTGGTCTCCTAAACTTTGATATGTTCTATGTGTTCTTAAGATACTACTACTACTACTACTACTACTACTACTACTACTACTACTACTACTACTACTACTACTACTATTATTATTATTATTATTATTATTATTATTATTATTATTATTATTATTATTATTATTATTATTATTATTATTATTATTATTATTATTATTATTATTATTATTATTATTATTATTATTATTAATATATTGTGTTTCTGCTGCTACTCTCCTAATGCAGTGTTTCCTAACCTTTTCGATCCTATCACCCCTATGGGCTATGACCTAACAGCGAACCCGCCCCTACCCCTTCAAAGGCCAAAAAAAAATTGTTAAGGAAATAAAAACAATACAGTTCAATACAAATTATCTTTATTACACGTTAAACCTAAAATACGCAAAATTATAACGTTTATGATAATGACAGTCAGTATGAAGGTTGGTATTGCTTTTTATTTACAAATTTTTTTTTATGTTAGGATTACTCTCATTTGAAACGCATCTTAAGTCATCCTCTACAATGAGACTCTTTCTGACCTTTGTTTTCATTGAAACTAAAGTTGAGAAACCGCTTTCACATCTACAAGTCTTGCCGAATGGAATTAAAATTCTCAGAGCTCTGTCAGCTAAAATAGGATATTAGGCTCCTACTTTTCTAGAAAACTTCGAGAGGTCATAATTTTGAAATTCCACTTTTAGAGTACTATCCTTACGTAGTCAGAGATATTCTACTTTGGCTGATACATCTTCGTCTTTACATATTCTATCATGGACAGAAAACGATCTCAGCATCCATGAGTTGGATTGCCGATTATCTATATCCGGGAAGTAAATAATCTGTCAATGCAGTGACATGTTGAACCACGGGGTTATTAAAGGTGGATTCTTCTTCGTGGTTTACAGTCTGAAACTCACACAATTGTTGTAACATCGATATGTCACCAAATTGAAGTCTGCGCTGATAAAGTTCCAAATTTTGAAAGAAAACTAGCAACCTTATCCTGTGCTGTCAATAGGCTGTGCTTGCAATGAAACATTCGAACTATTGATTTCACTAAAAAATCAAGATATTCCAGCATTTGTACTAATGATTTATCTTTTATTTTTGAGTAAAAGTCTTTCCCTTTTTGTGTTCCGCGGCGTTCATGAACAAAGCTATTTCTTCGCGAAGCCCAAATACTTTGTTCAAAACTTTTCCTTTTGACAATCAGCATACCTCTGTGTGGTACAAAAGAACATTAAATTTAGAGCCAACTTCATGGCATAAAGCTTTGAAAATTCTGGAATTCGTGGTGCTGCCACGAATACGATTAACAATGTTGACCATGTCATTGAAAGCGTTCACAAAATCTCCCAACAAATCTCTTCAACAAACATCACAGATTGCCCTTACCAATTCTTA
>JABUQX010093989.1:60000-62951 GCA_015478945.1 Trachelipus rathkii
CATTTCGATACGATTACCGATACCAAAATTTGCCGATACCCCGATACCGATACCGTACTTTTACCTTATGGCCTAATATATATATTATATATATATATATATATATATATATATATATAATATATATATATATATAATATATATATTATAATATATATATATTTTTATACTCTATATGGCCTATATATATATATATATATATATATATATATTATTGATGCAGGTAACATCCGCATCCGCGGAGCATCCGCACATTATTAAAGATCCGCATCCTCATCCGCGCTTTTCCCTGCGGATGTTGCGCGGATATTTATTGACGAGATTTGATAAAGAATTTTATAATTAAAATACTTAAGATGAATCTGTAACTTTAAATTAGAGACATGGGACTCGACTCAACTGTTTAATGATTGACTCATGATCTCACATCATGAAGTTCATAATAATTTGAGCAAAGTCACATGAGATTATTGATGCCAAAAATCAGCGCCTCTACAGTTCCTGTCTCGATGTAATACCATTAATCTCACGCTAAGGAAGAAATTTGAACCATCTTCAAATGAAAAGATGACCGTTTAAAAGAATGAAAGATGTCATAAAACTAGGAGCTAAAAATACGTTTTAGTTTTGTGGAAATTATGACCTTCATACTATTGCAACTTACTTAGATCCCCGTTATCAAGGGCAGTTTTTTTTGTACATTTCAGAACAAGTTAAATCGTCAACTTGTGTTGCAGTTGAAAAACTTCAATCCGAATATCTATTAATTCGCCCACCCCATTAAAAGGAATAAACGAAAATCTACAGAACCAACATCTTCTACAAGTAAATCATAACAGATTTCACGGGACAGATTTCTACAGTCCAGTAGTATGAAGAAACACACGCATTACAAAAGATGTAGTGCAAATGATTGAAAACAATCACCAAGAAAAACGACTAGATACTATCAGTTGATGGAAAGTTAAGCAAAATGTTTACCCCGCTTAAGTAAACTTGAAGGAAATACTTTGCCTGTCCTCCAACTAGTGTTCCAAGTGAGAGAGTATTTAGCCATGCTGGGCTACTATATGATGAAAGAAAACAGACTCTCAGCAGAAAAGGCAGAAAATTGATGTTCTCAAGCACAACCTTCCTATATTACATTTCAATACTAGTGCAAAAAGTATATAATCCTTTGTAAAATCTCTTTCATTAAGGCGGAGGATGGGAACAGAGGCGGTGGGGTGCAATTTTAAGTCGGTCCCGTTTGCACCCTGGTAACAATTCATATAAGATTGTGGCTAAACTCTAAATATCTTAGGCATATTATATATATATATATATATATATATATATATATTATATATATATATTATATATTATATATATATATATATATATATAATATATATATATATAGACATCGCGCATCCGCGGATGTAAAACAACATTCGCAAAAAAAGTGAGCTCGCGCATTAAGATTCATCCGTTTATAGTTAAAAATAAAAATAGTGTTAAAATTATATAGTATATATATATATATATATATATATATATATATATATTATATATATATTATAGTATATTCTATATATATATATATATATATATATATATATATATTAATATATATATACGGTATTTATATATATATATATATATATTATATATATATTATTATATATATATAAAATATTATATATATATATATATATATATATATATATATATATATATATATATATATAATATATATACGGTATGTATATAATTATATATATATATATATAATATTATTATATATATATAGTTAATTATATATAATATAATATAAAATAAATAATGATATAATATTATATATATATAATATATATATAATATATAACCGCTGTCGTTTTGATATCTGCGCCTACGAAGGTCAAGAATGTCGAGTTTGTCTGGGATCGAGCCCGCTGACTGAAAAGTTGAGGAAATGCCTTCCAGTGTTAAAAAATTTCTCAATCTGTAGGTTGCTATTTCCCGTGCTGGCCGAATTTAAAGCACGTTCTTACGAAAATGTAAACAAACAAGTGCGGGTGTTACGGCCCCGTCCTGATTGATGAATTTTTCATTCATATAAATCAGCTTTAAATCTAATTTCTACCAAATCGATAAACTCCATCACAATATTGCTGTTTGATTATTAAGAGTGATTGTTTATTGTTTTTTTTTTCTTATTCTACCTACATACTCTATAACAATAGCTGATTCCAATTTTTTAAAACAAAGTAACGCTAGCAGAATGCGGTCGTTTAAACTGAATTCGTGCTAAAACCTGGGTGAGCATTTTTATCGAGCGTAAGCACAAATGACCAAACGAAAACGGTTTAAATTAAAAGCAAAGGAAATACTAAAATTCATTCTATCGGAAACGCTTCGTATTATTACAATTACGATTAAAAGAGATATATCTAAAGAAATTAGTCCCAAGTAAAGTATTTGTGGGCTTGCTAATTTATATATCGCAATCCCACTAATACATTACTTGGAACTAATTTCTTTATTTCTATCTCCTTTAATCATAAAATTGCGGGTCTAAGGTCCCGCATACACAAGCCTTTGTTATTTGTTCTGATTGGAAGTTTTTCATGAAGAAATCACCTTCTCCGTAAATTTTCTAGCTTTAGCCCTTATCCCTCTAACCTTTTTGATAAACTTGTTTACTCGTTTCCTCGATAACATTATCGCCTAAAACTATGCATATGAATGTTCTAAACCCTGTTATGCTCGGCTTCCTGCCTTGGACCCTTTCAATGTTCTTTCCTTTCAGACTTATACACATTTTTAAACAAAAACTTTCCACAATGAAATTTCTTATATCTTTTATTAACCAACAACTCAATTGGCAAGTTTCCTTTAAGATCCAGAAAGCATCTGCCATGAACTTCAAGGTCACACTCGTTTACACAATATAAATGTTCGACTGTTCG
>JABUQX010093990.1:0-23740 GCA_015478945.1 Trachelipus rathkii
CTGAAACAAATTTCGTAGACTCAATCTCTCTTATCACTATTCCTATCCCCGATATCACTCACTCTGGCACCCGGATACTACTCTCAATCGTTTCTTTTTATTCTTTTGAAAAGTCCTGTCTAGGTATCGTGTCATAGAGTCTCCAATTACCAATGTTTCAGTCTTCCCTTCAGAAAACTCAACATTACCATTGGCACTCTCTGATCCCTCCCCATCTGGAAGACAGTCGAACCTGTTACTGCAGGTCACAGGCTGACTGACTTTCGAGATCCTCATCTTTAAATTATTATTTCTAATTCCTGTAACTCTATATTCCTCTGCAGACCTATTATTAACTACTTTATCCTTTTCCCTCATCTTCCTCGTCTTAGGTGAATTCACATAATCCGTTACCCCTAGGTTCCCGCTCCCTCACTCACCTCGACATCCCTACAACCTTTTCCTAACCACGTTCCCTCCTTCTCAATCAATACTGTCTTCTTTCATCCATGCTATCTTCACTCAGTCTGTGCAAATTCTCCTTCCTTAAAAAAACACATTCTCTTGCATTCAAAACATCAAACAGGGCAGCTATCCCTATTCACCTTCACAGTCCCACAGTTATCACACAGAGCATTTATACTTTAAATATTATTAAGCTTACTTAACCTGTACCTATTATTTTAACAAACTACAGTTAAATATCACTAAAGCCTAAAAGAAATAAACTAATACTCTAATTAAAAATAGAATTAAAAAATTGAAACAAGCCTAAATTTAGCTTAGCCCAGCCAGGGATATAAAAAAGTTATAAGGTAGGCTTTACTGTGGTCTGTGACTGGAAAACCTATTTTAATTCAAATTATCACTAAATTAACAGTAACCATTAAATAAAGACCTGTATTTAAAATTACCAGGAAAGCTCTATTTAAGAATCCAAATAAAACCAGACACAGAAAACAGTAAATCTCTTACCTATGTTAGCCTAGGGTTAGGCTATCAAATTTAAATTATCACAAAATTAAATATAAACAATTGGTAATGACTGTAGTTAATACACAATGGCAATTAGAAAAAGTGAGGTCCAACACCTATAAGACCATTAGCACACAGAGATGATCTGCCTGTTCCTAACCCATCAAAAATGACATTCTAGAGCCTTTATGGAGACATGGAGGCTGCTTACAAAAAACAACCTGAGTCTTTACAACAAGATCCTAATTTTACACTAGAATCAACCTAGTATAGTAGGCCACATAAAATTTAACAAAATGAACTGAATAAATTAATTCAGATCTGAAGTTACCAAAATAATTAAGCTGAATTCTTGCCTCCAGCTTCAAGAAGATGAAATTTCCTGGAGGGAAAATGTTTAAAGTGTTGGTATGAGTCAATAGAAACTACAAAAAAAATTTATCCAATTTGTCAAAATGGAAAACAACCTCTTGATGTAAATCATATGATCTGATTGACATTCCAAAGCATAATCCACAAGGACTGGAGATTTTCACAGACTATTAAGCTAAGCTTAAAAGCAAGTCTTTGCTCAAATGGAAATTCAACTGTTGTCTGTTCTGTAGGGTCATACTGTGAGAAGGCTCGAGTTTATGAAATATAAAAATTGGCTTCTTGAAATATTAAATATAGACCTTTCAATTAATATATCTTAACTGAAGGTTACTTGTAATATTAATGGAATGCGCAGTTAGGGTATACCAAGATATTATCTACTTTATCTGCGAGTGAGACAGTTGTAATAGGTCTCACTCTACAAAGAAAAACACTGGCTTAAAGGAATTGTGAAAACGCAGAAACGAGAAAATACAGAATTGTGCTTTTGTCTAATTTTTGTGATAAAAACAAACCAGCCACCTTTACATATTAAACTCCTACTGCTTATGGAGGAAGCATATGATAAAGTTTTCAAGGGAATGAGAAAACAGCCTAGGAAGCCTTCAAATCAGTTGTAGATACTTCTTGGGGAATCAAAGAGATGAAAACTACGATGTAGCTGTTAATGAACTTCTGACAACATACCATAGAACAGAAAATATAGACACTGCTCTTACAGCTCCCCCATTCTGAGCTATTCTATTTATGATCTCTTGTACATTTCCTCCCTCTCTTCCAAATACTTCACCCAAATACTTACATTTCTCTACCATCTTTATCTCAGTCCCCTCCACCTCTATTCTCACCTCTCTCTCCTCATCCGTTTTCTCTACTGACCATGCATGATCTTCATTTTTTCTGTGTTTATAGTCAAATCGGCCTCTCTAAGCCTATTCACAAAACATATCACTACCTCTCTAAGCCTATTCACAAAACATATCACTACCTCTCTAAGTCTATTTGCAAAACATATCACTACCTCTCCCAACCTGTCTCCCTCTTCGCTCCAGAATGCCCAGTCGGCATATGCCAAAATATCACCTTCCAAATCTCCAATATCCTCTCTCACCTTTTTTATCACTACATCCAGATATGATACAAACAAAATTGGTGATGACACGCTTCCTTGTCTAACCCCTGTTCTCACCTCGTACCATTCCTTATTCTCATATTCTGTTCTTACATTACATTTACTATTCCTCTACAAACTTTCTCTAGAGCTATTCTCAACTTTCTACCCACTGCATATTCTCTCTCCAGCACTCTACAGTCTCTCTCTAGGCACTGAATCGAAAGCTTTCTTCAGATCTATGAAGCTACCGTGAAATAAGGGGAAATTGGTCACGGAGGGGAAAACCAGTCACTTTTTAATATTATACCGGTATATATATATAATTTTGGAAATTAAATTTGAATATAAGGAGAATATCTTATTATCCTATATTTTGAGGTATTTGAGAAAACTTTATTTAAATAATACTGTAGGTTTGTAATGCACTGTATATGAATGCTACACAAGGCTACTATTATATTTTATTAAAAGATGGGCTATGGGTTATGTAAAATAAATCCCTTCCAGCAAATTTTTCCTTAGAAGTAGATTTAGTAATTCCGGTTCCAGCCGGAACCGAAATCAGAAAAAATTGTCAAATTCCAGTACACCTCATATATATAGTAAAGTACTCACAATTCATGAATAGTGTCTCAGGTATAGGTTGCAGGAAGCCAGTAATATGTATTAAAATAAAATTTAAATTTTTTCCACCTATTACTACTGAACATTCTTTTATACATTTGTCACATCTCTTTACTTGCAAAACTAAAGTACAAGGTTGTCTAAAAAGGCTAGCAAACTTCAACGTTTTGGCATATCTCAAATATATCACTAACCATTAATTTTGAACTTTACACTAAACACGTGTAATAATAAAGATGTCCTTCAACTACAAACTGTATCAAATGAAGTGAGCCATTTTATGTATATATTTTGTATCTTACAGTACTGAGCAAAAAATAATTGATTTAGTATAAAATATCTTATATTGTTCATTCCCATAAAATATTGGTACTGTCAAAATGTAACATTAAAGCATACCATATATATTATTATATATATATATTAATATATTAATATTAATAATTATATAGATATACTATATATATATATATATATATATATTATATTATCTATATTATATATTATAATACACCCAAATTGTAATGGCCCCGCTGCTATTGCATTCTTTTTTTTACGCCGTCTAGGTTTAATGTCCGCCCGTCTTTAGCGGGTAATGAAAAGTAGGAGTGCAGGATGACGATTCTGAATTGAAGACTAGGAGAGGAGATCGATGGCAGTCCTGGGGTCAAGTAATGCAAGTTTAAAGTGGAAGGGCTATGTGATTTTGGTTGTATATATATAATATATTATAATTATATATATATATTTTTTTTAAAAAATATAATATATATATTTATATATATAATACTATATATATATATATATATATATATATATAAATAATACGTATTATAATATATATAGATATATATTATATTAAATTATGATGGCCCACATTTATTTCATGTTGCTTATTACCACCTGTCCTTTTCAGGTGTTATAAAAATACAGGTAATTAGGGCTGACAAAGTAAAAGATAGGAGAGGTTGAAAATTGTCAGTACACAGATTTTTTCATGAAGGTAGTTGTATTCGGCTAACCTCATTCTCGATTTTTTCCGACATTGTGAAAGATTAGTGCTATTTCTGCTACAATCCATATCGAAGATTTTAATCCCCGCCAAAGGGTATGTGTACCCTGCTTTTATAATTTTCTGGCACAATAGTCTGTTAAATAAATTTTTCATTGCTAATTTAATAGTTTACACAAGATCTCTGATAACTGCATTTTTGCAGGGATCGGATCTGGGAGCGGTTTGATCCGGGCTCGAGTTTCATTTTTTTCGGTGCTGGAGCACCATAGGCGCAGTTCTTTCACGCATACAGTCCGGTGACATATTCGATCGGGACTCGAGTGTCCCTATCTTTTCATGTCACCTATTTCACCACTCCGCCTTACTCAGTTGTGGCTCAATAAGTAGCGTTGAAAGTATATCGAGGTTCGGCCAAGGAGCCGGGACTGTTTTAATTACACTGCCGTTAATAGAGAGCTTTGGCCGATGGAGAGGTCCTTGTGCAATTTTAAGTTACAGATAAAAAATTTGTAACTTATTTAACCTCTAATCGCCATCATCGTTTTTAAAGCTGCCATAATATTAGTTATTTTGACACTTACTGAATCCACTAATTATTAACTGTCGAAGATTAGCCAATTCCACTCTAGCCATTCTTCTCCATGTACTTACCTTTATGAAGTAACTAATTATGAATTATTTTTGGTAAAATATAAGTAATAATCATTATCTGTATGACATTTCACAGATATTTATTAATATTCTTTAATACTTTAAATATATTTAATATAGTATATATATATATATAATATATATATATATATATAATATATATATATCTATATATTATATATATAATATATTTTGCTGTTCATTTTAAGTAAAAAATGATCATATATACAGAGAACACACTATATATATATAGTAGGTGCATTATACATAGGTACTTATAGATCTCTCTTTGTAATTTCTTATTATATTACCTCTGCGATCTTGTCCGCGTTGAGTGGCCGCTATAATTTTATGAGTTGTCCTATTGACTCGTCCATTTATATATTCTGACACTTGCGCGTGTCTCGGATATTAAATAATTGAAAACAATTTTGTGTCGATTTAATTATTTCAGTCACGAGAATCAGACTATATTATATATGGGGTCTAATTGACATCGTTCGGGTAATATCAGATTTTTATTAACCTTCACAGATCTGGTCATCTCGATTGCCCGTGCTATTTTACTACCTCTACGATCGGGTCCGCGTTCATTAACTACTATATTTTGTATTTTTTTTATATATATTAACGAACTGTATGGTGCAAAGCACAAGCTGTATATATGTCTGTTTTTTTTAATTATATATATTTTTATATGACTTTGTGTGTCTGCGTTTTATTTCATAGATAGTCACCTTAGTAACGAATAGAGTATCCCGTGATCCTTCCTTCTTTTTCCTTTTTCTCTACAAAAGAGTTGGCGCAACGGCTGGGCTGGCGCTTCTTGCTGATCAGTCGATCAACTTCCTTCCTATTAGCTTTCTGCGCTTAGGGTTTTCTTTTCTCTTTTTCGACTATTGGCAGGGTTTGCCCCCTTCGCCGTAACATATTAAGTGGCGACCTTGCCAGGATACTCTGTTACTATTGGAGACTTTTATAGGGTGATTTTTACATCCCCAAGATTGAATAATTCAGTATTGTCTGAGATGCAAGTGGAGTGGGATGACATTGAAACTTTGGGGCATAAACCTTCCTAATTTGTCTTTGAGGGGAGGCCACAGGTGTTCAGTGGATGGGGGATCCAGTAGGGCTTAGAGGAGAAAAATCTGGTTTTGGAAGAGTTGAAACGATTGACGGCTGCTCTAAGTGAAACACAGAGGCAGTTGAATGAAGAAAGAGCGAGAGGCAGAAAGTTGATGCAAGAGATTCGAAAGCAAGCGAAGAATGCAAGCCACGGTTGCAGAGGGACGTTTCGAATTCCCGTTTGAGCCGAGACATTATAGCTCTTTCAGCTGTCCAGGGAAGTTGATAACCCTAGAGCATCGGAGGTTGTCGGAGGTAGCTTAGGAAGATACCACTTACCTAGAGTAGGCTTTACTGGTTGTGAGGGTGGTGGGATGTATTCTGCCACTGGAATATCAAGTGCATCATACCAAAGCGCACCCGCACTATCAACTGTGACTACCTCAACTTATACCGCACCAATTTCCACAGTTCCATTGATTGATTTTGGTGGGGTTCCATCTAGTAGTGTTGGCACCGTGAGACCGGACCCTTTGGAAGCTATGCAGGCTCAGTTGACGATGATTACTACTAAGTCAGTTACTCTGCTGACGCAGCTGCATGCACGGGCGTTTCGGCCGCGCGCCGCACCACCACCGAAGTTTATGCCTGACGATGGACAAGACTTTAATAAATTTCTCTGGAGGTTTGAACGATATTGTGAGTTCACCTACCCAGACCAACATGATGACTGGCTGATAGTTTTGGGGAATTACCTGGGCGGATCATACTTGGATTTGTATCGGCAGTTAACTAAGGATGAAGATTCATATCCTGCTGTAAAGAGCGCTTTAATTACATGGTGGAATCATGAGTTGGAAATTCTGAATGTTGGAAGGACACAGGCTAGGAAAGCCCAGGCCAGCCAGCAAAACACGCGAAGATCAGCTAAGCTCTGTCATCATTGTGGCAAGACAAATCATACGATTGATGACTGTTTCCTCTATCAGAACATCTGTTCGTTCTGTCGAACGAAGGGACATCAAAGGGAGGAATGCAAGAAATTACAACAGAGAAAGGAAAATAATCAATCCCCTTCACGGGCGGAAACACCAGTGTGTCCATGTTGTTCTGGGGACCACTTTGGTATAAATTGTCAAAGGCAGGAAGATTCTGCGCGAACTTCGCGGAGACCTTCGCCTAAGCCCCAGAGAAATAATCAGGGGGCCAGGCCAAAAGCAAACCGTTGCACCGCTTGTGACGGGGTTCACGAACCAGGCGCGTGCAGTGGTGCTCCTTTAAACTCCACAGCCCCGTGACTCTAGATCAGGCCACGGAGCTTCAGGGGCAAATAAATGATCTGTATTCTGATGTAGATAACCCCTTATCTAATACTGGAGAGGTTAAAGTCCACTTTAGTAATGTAGATAGCCAACCTCTTCATGTCGATGTGCTCATTGTTGGATGTGGGGACCGGATGTATCCTTGTCTTGTTGACAATGGTGCGTGCGTCAACCTCATTAATTCATCGGTTTTGGAAAGGCTTCCCAATATTGTGCGGCGCCCTTCATCGCCAGTTCGAACAAGAATGTCCGGATACTGTCCGGGTGACGCAGATGGTCAAACTTGCATTACGGTTTTGTAGCGGGTTTGTCACCGGTTTTGACGAGTTTTATGTGGTTCCTTCGGAGTGCTTGAGAGAATCCCTTGTGTTGGGAGTTCCGTTGTTGCGAGCCAATAATCTTCTCCCCGATATGTCAACACATCAGTTGCTTAGTCGCGAAGGAGAGCGGTTTAAGGTAATAGCACAGGACTCTATGAGAAGTGTTGAAGGAATGAAGATTTGCACTCGGGAGAATGCCAAGTTGGAAGCTTATCAATGTGGATTTATTTCAATAAATCTGGATGGCTGTCCATACGTTCAGGACACGCTCTTATTGGAGGGGGTTCGGGATGGTAATTTGGAAGTGCTTCCTGGGGTAATCTCGCATGATAATTCGCCGGTGGTAGCTGTGTGTAACTACAGTGACCATGCAAGGTTTGTGCCAAAAGGTTACTTAGTCGGTAAAGTGCTGCCAATTTCTGACGTCGCTGAGGTGAATGTGGGTCATGTGGAAGCTGTTGAGGATGACTCCAGCGAACCGCATATGCATGAATATTGGACTAGAGACAAGATTATTGAGGAATTTGAATTTTCGGATATTCCGTTGGACGATGCGCAAAAGGAGCAACTTCTTAATCTTTTGCTGAAGTATTCTTCTGTTCTCAGTACGGGAGATGATGATGTTGGCCTGGCTGAGAATGTGCAGCACCATATTGAATTGACCACTGATCGACCCATCCATGTACCTGTGCGTCGATTTCAAGGGCCACTAGCGCAGGAGATCGAGCGACAGTGTTACGAGTTGGAGGACAGCGGCATCATCCGTAAAAGTCGATCACCTTATTCTGCTCCTGTTGTGCCAGTGAGAAAAAAGGACGGTTCTTTACGTCTATGTATCGACTACCGGGCCTTAAATAAATGTACCAAGGATGACGCTTTTCCCTTACCTAACCTGATTGACTCGATATATAATATGTCGGGTTCAAAATACTTTACCACAATCGATTTGGTCCGTGGTTATTACCAAATTGAAATGGCCGAGGATAGTGTGGAAAAGACTGCATTTTCAACACCTCTTTCTCATTATGAGTTTCTTCGGATGCCATTCGGGGTGAAGGGTGGACCAGCCACTTTCCAACGGGGCATGATGCTGGCTCTTTCAGGAATTCCCTGGTCAGAGGTCATGGCTTATTTGGATGACATAATAATTAGGTCCCGCACTTTCGAGCAGCACTTGGTCTCTCTGGAAAAAGCTCTGAAGGCATTGCAAGCCAATGGATTTAAGTTAAAGCCCCAGAAGACGAAGTTGTGTCGGGAGTCTGTGGAATTTTTGGGGCATCTTATTAGTGGTCAGGGTATTCTTCCCCTGGAGAAAAACTTATCTGGAGTTCTTGATTTTCCAGTGCCTAAGACAGTTAAGCAATTGAGGCAGTTCTTAGGCATGGTTAATTTCTACCGTCGCCATATTCCTAATTGTTCCGAAATTGGCAAGCCGTTATCGTGCCAGACTGGCGGACGTGTAGTTCGTTGGACGCCGGAGTGTCAAACGGCGTTTGAAGTGCTCAAGTCAGCGTTGGTAAGTCCAACATTGTTAACGTTTCCGGACTATGGTTTGAATTCTCCGCCCTTAGAACTCCATGTCGATGCTTCTAACATCGGTGCTGGGGCAGTGCTATCGCAGCAGAGGGATGGCGAATCTCGACCTATAGCTTTCATTTCAATGACTTTTTCAGAAACGCAACAGCGATATTCTACCGTTGAGCGCGAGTTAGCCGCTTTACGGTGGGCAGTGAGAGCCTTACGACCTTTTCTTTGCAATGAGAAAAAGTTTGTGATCTTTAGCGATCATGAGCCGCTCCAATATTTGCAAAACATGTCGGCCGCTGATGGGCGTATAGCTAGGACGTTAGACGAGCTTAACGAGTATAACTACGAAGTGCGACATATTAGCGGGAGGAAGAATGTCCTCGCTGATGCGTTGTCACGTTCACCACTTTCTGCTTTGGAGTCGGATTACTTACCGGAGTCGGAGTCGGTTAACTGCTTGGGTGAGCAGTTCACTGTCCCAAGGGGTTTTAGGCAAGTGGAGGTACCTGGGGGGGGTGATTCGCTCTTCAGATGTTTCGCGCTATGCTTGGAGGGGAGTGAGAGTGCTCACGTAGACATACGAGAAGTAGTTGTTGACGAACTTTTAAAAGATCCGAGTAAATATAATCTGCAGGGTAGGAATATTTTGAAAAGGCTGAGACTTATGAGACTTCCTGGACAGATGCCTATTCCGGAAGTAATTCAAGCATTTGCCCAACTTTGTAAATATCAGGTGCACGTGTATTATAATACGTCTACTCCCTTAATTTATGGTGATGAAAGTAGTGACGTATGTGCTTTGAGGTGTGTATCTGGTATACATTATAATCTGCTGCATCCAATTCAAAATGATGTTGAACAGAATGTACCGCCGGATGATGATAGCAATCGCCAGGTAAATATGGTAAAGGTTCAGAGTCTTAATATTTCATCTGACGCAGATCATAATCTAGTGTCTAACTCTACTATAGACAGTGAGGTTATTTTGAGAGAGCAAAAACAGGATCCAACTCTGAGGAAACTTGTTAGGGTGGTTAAAACTCAAACCCCAGTTCCGCAGTGGGATAAGACCTTGAGTTTATTTAAGACAGTGGGTGATAAACTTTCCTTGGAGGGTGATATACTGTACCTCAATTCAGGAGACCGTAGGAAATATATAATTCCCTTTTCATATTTGATTGCTGTAGTCTGTCAGATTCATTATGAATATGGTCATTTGGGAAGGAATAAGTTAATCTCTCTCATATACGAAGACTTGTGGAATCCGAGGGTGGTGCAAGTTGTGGCTGATGTGTGTAGAAGTTGTCCACATTGTCAGCAGAACAAGACAAATCCAAATAGTGTGAAACCACCACTCCTAAAAATTACTTCAAATCATCCTTTTGATTTGTTGGCAGTGGATTTGCTCCAGTTGCCACGGTCAAGAGGTAATAATGGTTATTGTTTTGTGGCCATTGACCACTTTTCAAAATTTATTTCCGTGGTGCCACTTGTCAAGAAGACTAGTATTGCTGTGGCGAATGCATTTAAGTACAAGTTGTTACCTTTTTTGCCATACATCCCTGACCGGTTGCTTAGTGATAGAGGGCTGGAATTTATGGGTGAACCGTTTGAGGAGGTCTTACGAGAGTTTGGTATTTCTCACATGGTAATTTCAAGCCATATGCCTCAATGCAACGGAGTTACAGAGAGGGTCAATCGTACTCTGCTGCAGACATTACGGATGTTGGTGCAGGAGAATCCCGTTTCCTGGGATACAGAGTTGCCTCAAGCCGTGATTTTGTATAATAATACGTGGCATTCTGCCATTAAAGCGACGCCTAGCGAGGTTTTATTAAAAAGAGCGCATACTTGTTTGCAACAATATTGGAGGGAACCTTCTTCTAAATTCGCTCCATACAAAAAGGGGGATAAAGTTGCTTATAAAACCCATCTTCCAGGGGATTTGGTCACAAACAAGTTTAAACGCCGATATACTGGTCCTTTTGTTGTTCTCAGGGTGTATTCTAATAGTCTGTCATATGTTATTTCCCGATATCCTCTGGAGCCTCAAAGTAAAGAGGTAACCGCACATTATTCGCAGTTACGGCCGTGGGTGGATGTTCCTGAATATTTGAGGAAAAACCACTATTTTAAGACCTTACTGTTGCATTCAGATGATGGGTGCGAGGAGGAAGTTAGGGAAGTACGTGATATTTTGTCACCAGAGGAAGAAAGGGAGGACAGTAGTTTGGTGACAGAGGAGCCGAAGTTATTCGATGCCGTGGAGTTGGAGGAAGAAGAACAGGATTTCCTAGGGTTTGAGGCCTCCCCATTTTCGTGTGATGAATATTCTGCTCTGCAGGACTTGGCTGAGAGTCAAGAGCGGTTAGACGCGATGATGAAGCCTGTAGTGTTAGAGCAAGTACAACACCTCAGTGGCGGTGTGGCAAAACTCATTGAGGAGTCGTTCTCCAGTCCGAGTCGATCCTCTGTAGTGTTAGATCAGGTACAACACCTTAGTGGCAGTGTGGCAAAACTCATTGAGGATTCGTTCTCCAGTCCGAGTCGATCCTCTGTTGTTGGTTCTGCCAACAATCACGGTCGCATGGATCCTATTGAGGAGGGTTTTATTGAGTCTGCGAGTTCGGAGTCCCGATTGTGGATTCCTATGTCCGCATTACATCCTTCGGCGCGTCCTTATCGCAATAGGCGAATTTCTTTTACCGCTCCGCTGATTCAGTTCGCACCCGCTTCGCCGTTAGCGGATGGGTCAGTTCAGATGGAGTCTTCCGAGAGTCGGGAGGAGTTTTTCGGGGAGCTGGATGAATCATGGGGACAGACGTCAGCATTTGAGGGATTTAGCCCTCAGGTGCAAAAGTTGTTACGGTCATCCCCTCATAATAGTTCTCTGGGGGTCCTGTACGATTTAGAGTCGTCTGAAAGCGAGCATGAGAGCAAGTGTGAGAGTTTGCCTGGGGAGTATATGAATGATTCCTATGGGGAACCGGAGAGGCTTGCTATCATTCCGGAGCCGGAGAAGTCTGATATTCTGGAGCCGGAGGTGAGAAACCAACGGCCGCATACGAGATCCAGGGGGGCGGTGGCGGAATTATCCAATACCATGGCTGTGCCTCTGGAATATCAGCGCCGAAGGCCAAGTAACATAGCTAAACAATTAATCACAAAATAAACTAATAAAAGTAATTGAGAATTTTTTTTAATTTTTTTTTTGCATTGTTATTGCGAAAAAGCGTAGTGTTAGCACCGTAGAATTGAAAATGAAAATGGAGAGAAAAAAAAATAATAAATAAATAAAAATAAATTACTTGTTGAGAGGAATATTTAAAATATAAAAAGAATGTTTATTTAGTATAAAAATCTGCAAGAGAAGTAATGTCGAATATTGATTGGAACATAAATATGCATCTGCGTCACAAAAGTAACAAAAGCAACAAAGCAGCCGTGTTATATGTCATGATCCAGCCGTGCTTCCGAAAAGCATTTCGATGGCGAACTTAAAATGAGTATAATATGATGAATTCCGATGTACTAATTACTAATTGCCTTACAGGTCCTTATTTTTCATTTTATTGTTCATTTTGATATGTAACCATAGCTTTGTTCTAAAAGATATATTTTTATTTGCAGATGAAGAACATTCTGGTCATCGGAGATTCCGAGGTTGACTCGCTATGGATGTAATCACACAGGAGTGGTGTAATATGCACCGTGTCATAAGTAAAGGAATTATGTTACATGTCAAGATCATGCCCCACTTTATACAAAGAATAATGTTGCATGTTAAAGATCATGCTACGTTATACAATTAATAACCTATATCTGTAAAATATTTATGTGTAACGAGCAATGTTGTAAGCTCTTAATTGGGTAATTGTTTTTGTTTAAATTTTTTATTGTGGCTTTTCTCAAATGTGGGATTGTAAATTATATATGGGGTATTATGTTGGTTTCTCGCGCTTATTGGGGTAGCTGGCAAGGTTACGGTTACCCTGGGACTTGGTCAACTGGCATCTTTTTCCTGTTTGTTGAGAAAATGGGCCATTTTCTGGTGGGGGATAATGTAATGGGCCTGCTGCCATTGCATTCTTTTTTTTCCCCTTTCCAGGTGATGTGCCCATCTCAAGCGGGTAATGAAAAGTAGGAGTGCAGAAGGTGCACACGAGACAATGGAAGACTAGGAGAGGAGATCGATGGCAGTCCTGGGGTCAAGTAATGCAAGTTAAGTTGAAGGGCCTATGTGTATTTTGGATGTATATATATATATATATATATATATATATATATATATGATATATAGTCCTGGGGTCAAGTAATACAAGTTAAGTTGAAGGGGCTATGTGTATTTTAATATATATATATATATATTAAAATATGCATGCCCACATTTTATTCATGTTGCTTATTACCACCTGTCCTTTTCAGGTGTTATAAATACAGGTAATTAGGGCTGACAAAGTAAAAGATAGGAGAGGTGAAATTGTCAGTACACAGGAATTTTTTCATGAAGAGGTAGTTGTATTCTGCTACTCTCATTTCTCGATTTTTTCCACATTGTGAAGATAGTAGCTATTCTGCTACAATCATAATCGAAGATCTTTTATCCCCGCCAAAGGGTATGTGTACCCTGCTTTTATAATTTTCTGGCACAATAGTCTGTTAAATAAATTTCTCATTGCTAATTTAATAGTTTATACAAGATCTCTGATAACTGCATTTTTGCAGGGATCGGATCTGGGAGCGGTTTGATCCGGGCTCGAGTTTCATTTTTTTGGTACTGGAGCACAATAGGCGCAGTTCTTTCACGCATACAGTCCGGTGGACATATTCGATCGGGACTCGAGTGTCCCTATCTTTTCATAGTCACTTATTTCACCACTCCGCCCTTACTCAGTTGTGGCTCAATAAGTATCTTGAAGTATATCCGAGGTTGCGGACCAAAGGAGCGGACTGTTTTTAATTACACTGCCGCTTATGAGATGCTTTGTCCGATGGAGGGTCCTCTGTGTGAATTTAAGTTACGTAAAAATTTGTAACTTATTTAACCTCTAATCGCCATCATCGTTTTTAAAGCTGCCATAATATTAGTTATTTTGACATTACTGAATCACTAATTATTACTGTTGAGATTGCAATTCACTCTGCCATTCTTGTCCTGTACTTACCTTTAGAAGCAACTAATTATTGATTATTTTTGTAATTAAGTAATAATCATTTTTATGACAATATTCAGATATAAGTTTATATTAGAGAGGTGTAGTGATCGCTTTTGTAATTCCATTATATTACCTCTGCGATCCCGTCCACGATTGAGTGACCACTACCATTATATATATAATATATATATATATTATATATATATATTATATAGCTATATATATATAATAATGATATAATATATATATATATATATATATATATATATATATATTTTGCTTGTTCATTTATAATTATTGGTCCTCTTCGCGAGAATACACCTATATTTATATAGGTGCATTTACATAGGTCTATAGATCTCTTTTGTAATTCTATTATATTACCTCTGCGATCTTGTCCGCGTTGAGTGGCCGCTATAATTTTATGAGTTGTCCTATTGACTCGTCCATTTATATATTCTGACACTTGCGCGTGTCTCGGATTTAAATAATTGAAACAATTTGTGTCGATTTAATTATCAGTCACGAGAATAGACCTATATTTATATGGGTCTATTGATCGTTCGGGTAATTCGATTTTTATTACCTCCACGATCTGGTCAGCTTCGATTGGCCCCTCTGATCTGATAGGCTGTACTATTGCTGGAATTCGTAATTCATAAACCATATTATATTATATTTTTTTTATATATATTAAAGAACTGTATGGTGCAAAGCACAAGCTGTATATATGTCTGTTTTTTTTTAATTATATATATTTTTATATGACTTTGTGTGTCTGCGTTTTATTTCATAGATAGTCACCTTAGTAACGAATAGAGTATCCCGTGATCCTTCCTTCTTTTTCCTTTTTCTCTACAAAAGAGTTGCGCAACGGCTGGGCTGGCGCTTTCTTGCTGATCAGTCGATCAACTTCTTTCCTATTAGCTTTCTGCGCTTAGGGTTTTCTTTTCTCTTTTTCGACTATTGGCAGGGTTTGCCCCCTCTTCGCCGTAACATATTAATTGGCGACCTTGCCAGGATACTCTGTTATTCTGTAGTATCAGCCATTTTTTCTGGTATCGGTATCAGTATTGGTTAATATGGCCAATACTTCTTACTTTTTTGGTAAAGAATTATGAGAAACTTTTAGATTCAATAATAAATCTAGTTTCGATATATAAAAGGTTCTAATAAGGAATTCCTTAAGCTAGCTGAAACCCCACAAGAATGGCATCACCGACAGTAAACCACTTCTAGAGTGCATTTAAATAGCCTAACCAAAGAGCTTGCTTGCATGACAAAAATAGATTCACAGAATTGGGAGCCGCCTTATCAGCAACCCCTGGCAACAACACTGATAGTGACGATGGTTGCTTTTCAGCAAATTTTTTGACATTCTTTTTCAAAAAATGAGGGGGTCAAAAAGTTGTTTTGACTAGCGATTCGCAATTATATTTACAAGAATTGGCAATTACATTGGTTTGCTTGGTAAATAGCTACTTCAAATTCGTGATATTTTCACATTTCATGTAAAATTCGCAGCAAACTGTCTTCTCTAAAAAAAGTGCCTTCTTATCATTATTTCTGTCTGTACTTCTGCTCTAAGGTTAAGAATATACTTATATTATACGTAGGGTTGGGAAAAAAACAGTTTTTTTCATATCGTGTTTTTTTCATGTTTTTTTTCGTTTTTTTCAGTTTTTTTTCGGTTTTTTCATTAAATGTATTTTAAAAAATTTAAAGAGGCTAATTGTAGTCATTCTTTCAATATTTTCAATTTTTCAAAATATATGTATACTTGAAATTAAACGAATATTCCATTATGAAATTTATATAAATAGCAGAACTACCTTCCTCTTATATTTTATCAATTGTTTCGTTACCAATTTACAGAAGGTTGTAGCCTGACAGACTGCTGTTTGTAGGCTTCTACTTACTAATTTAATTGTGTATTTTACATTTGTATCATATAATCATATTTACAATTTACTTTTAATATTAATGTAATATATATTATATAGATGAGTCCTGAATGACAAAACTCAAAAGTGACTTAAGGATGCAAATGAAATACAATAAAAATATTGAAATTAAAATTATACCAGATTGTAAATGAAGGAGGATGAGGGAATTGACAAAATTAAATATTTGGCTTTGGATTATCAACACTTTTAATTCACTAATCACTAGTCCCCACTCCCAGACCCCAGTCCACTACTGAGTACTGAACTACCTGTGTGTGACTATGTCAAGCTCGTTATCACTGGGCTCATCAGCGTGATCGGCCACATTTAATTTTGATATACTGATAAGTCTGATATCTCAGTCGTATGAAGTACCGTGTGAGAATGACAGTGGTGAAGGAGCAGTGGCAGTAACAGGACTCTTAAGCTTAGCTGCCTTAGCATAATCATCTCTCAGTTTGGCAAATTTTCAGAATTCCTAGTTCTAGATTAGGAGCAATTAAATAACTAGTTTTGCAACGTTCTACACAACAAAGTTTATTCTTCATGCGAGGGGCCTTTGCTACCTTTATTTTCTTAAAAAAGTACAGTCACATGACTTTTTGCACGTGGCATTTCTAAAATTCTGATTAAATAATTATGATAAAAATGTTACTGAAAGCTGAAACAGAGTAAGAAAACATTAATGAAGCCATAAACAAAATATTATGAATATCAAAATTCAGAATATAAAATAAAAATATGAAAAACCCATAAAAATTTTGAACACAAACTCAAGGGCTTCCACCTTGTTGGAAATTGGAACCAAAAAATGTCCAAATTAGAGCATATTTGCTAAAATTTATAATATGATTGTTCAAACATGTAAATTCGCACAACTTAATTTGAAAAAAACGAAAAAAACGAAAAAAACAATTTTTACTTGTTTTTTTGTTTTTTTCAGGCTGTGTTTTTTTCATGAAAAAAACCTTTTTTCGGGAAAAAACGAGCTTGTTTTTTTCCTTTCCCAACCCTAACTATACAGTACCGGTACTATAACATCTATAAAAAAATTTAATGCCACTCGTAAAAGTTTTAAACCTAGCAATACTCATTTGCAGCTGAGTGTCTTTTTATTTATTTTTATTATCATACAAATAGTGACATTTTCTTGTTTTGTTTTTTTCCTAGGCACGAATAGTTTCTTCCATTTGTAAAATCTGAAAATTTGGAACCATGGTTAGTAAAAAGAAGACAAGACTGGCAACTTCCACTCACATGAGTAACTTCACTGGAACTGGTAGAGAAATGCTGCCTTCTGAACTCCCAACTCTATAGATGTGATGTTCTAAGATATAGACTTCTGCTAAGAGAGCAGAGTGGAGAGAATGTCAGGAATTACCCAGCAGCCACTCTTGCAAGGATATTTATCCAAATGTGCTTGAAAAGTGGGAGCTAGCAAACAGTTGTTTTATGGTTCCAATTTTAAATTCAAGAGTCACAATCATGAAGAAGATAGAAGAAAACTGGGAAAAGGCCAAAAAACATATCACTTGGCAGAGGAAAAACTGGAATTCGAAAAGGGTTTCATAGCAATGTTAGAACAAGCTCCCTTTGAACATCCTCAATTGGCAAGTGTAAGAATAACTATGTTCAGAATTTGTAGGGTCGCATGGTCCCATGTTTGTGCTGACTTAAACATGAAGTGCACATTCTTATGCTCTTGTTCTAAGGATATAAAGATCCCTGTCAAAAGAACTAGTGTTTATTAAAAGTCAAAGGGAGAGGTGAATCTGGTTGATCAGCATCCAATTGGATTACCAGATCTACCTGAGAACAGAAGACAAATTAAAAAGCAGAAGAAGAGCAGAAGATGAATTAAGAAGAATTTCTCTATATATATAAGCAGAAGAAGAAGGAAGAGTTAACATTACAACCAAATGAAATTCTTTTCTCCGATGAAGAGCCAACTGATGTTACAGATGAAGAATCTGAAGATCCTTTGCAAATTCCATGTGATGATTTTGATGTACCTTATACTTCAAGTACAAGTCAGTATAATACATTACAATTGCGCAATGTTTGCATTACAAAGTATTAGGTATGGTGTCGGTCTACGTGCTACAGCTGCATTTTTGGATGCTGGATTAATTACTGAAGGAGACAGGAGAATTGTAGTTGATCACAATAAAGTAAAAAGGGGACAAGAAAAAGTCATGAAATCACTTGATGACGAATTTCATGCTCGATGCTGATAAGCAATATTGAATGCATCTTCTCTGAGGCGCAAAGATTCCACTTAAGTTCTGTTACAGCAGATAACTCATAGTCATCAAGTTTCCAAGTATTGTGAAAGAAGAGCATTGCATTGAGCCAGGTGGAAGGTATCTTTGTCATTTTACTCTAGAGAAAGATTAACGAAAAGAAACCTGCCAAAGTTATTGCTAACTCCTGTGGATTTCTTAAAAAAAAACAACATTGATAAAAGTTTGCAGGCTATTGGTGGTGACTCAATGAAGGCAAAGCTGAATCGTAAACTCATCTGGTTGGTTTGTGCTCTTCATACTAATGAGCTACCTTTGCGGCACTTGATCACAGAGTTGGATGGAAAAACTTTGTCTAACAACAAGTGGAGTGGTAAGATTGGCAACATGCTTGATACTGCAACAGAACTAGAAATCAATCCCTCATTTACCAGAATATCCTTTCCAGAGCATTTGGTTCCATTGAGTGACACTGTTGTCAAAGATCTCTCTACAGATCAGGCTTATGGTTACAGGATAGCTCAGGCCATAAGGACAGGTGTACTTCCAACTGATCTGGCATTATTAGTAAATTGATCCTGTAAGCACTCTCAGTGGTTAACAAACTGTAAAATAGGATTGGTCACATAATGGGGTTTCAAACAGATGAACTTTAAAAGTCACGAAGTTGAAGACGTTCCAACTGCTTTGGAAATACATGTTGGAGTTTACTATCCTTGCTGGTTTACAATCAAATCGAAATTCTTTTGGGTGGAAGGACCTCACCACATTCTTTATCAATTGAAGTTCCTAAAATCTCAGAAGAAGGCAGTAGCAGATATTGTTTTGCCAACAATCCAACGTTCATCGTGGTTCGCATTTAGTAAAATGGTGCTTCAGACACTTTTATGCTCGGAAGACCAAGAAGAAAGGAAAGCAGGAGTCGAGAAGATGATTGAATTAAGGAATGAAGATGATGATACACCAGGAGACCTATCTGTTCGGTCTAGGAAAGCACCTGCAGTAAAACCAAATGCAAACTTCCCTATTGGAACTGATAGACTGGTCAGAAAATGTATATGAACCTCCACTTACTTGTAACTCAAAATATCAGAAATAAGAAAGTTTGTTCAAGAACCAATGCAAGTTTCAAAGTGGATATGTCATGGACAGTCCATAGAGAGGTGTGTGAAACAAGTAACAAAGGCTTCTGGGAAGTGTATACTCATAAGAAATGAGAAGGATTAATTAGAATCCAGGAAGCAAGCAGAAGAATGATGTTTAGGAATGAATCGAAGCAAGATTTGATGAATATTGTTGGTTGAAGCTCTTTACATTTTTACAATGTGTTTTCAGTGTTTGATAATAGAGACAAAATATAAATAAAATTGTTCAAGTTCATTAAACCACTTTTTGAGCAAATTTTCTTGGAGTTTATATTAAGTTATCCCCCTTTTTTTTTCGGAAATTTCAATATACGGTATATACATTATAATCAAGCGCAAATTTACCAAGGTAAGTGTTTATGAATGAAAATCCTTTTAAATTAGGATATTACACATCAAAAGGCATATTTTTGGACCCCCTCATTCACCAAAAAACAAGAATTTTTATTTTTGCCCTCCAAATTGACACACCTAATATGATAGACTTTGATAAGTTCATACCAGTTATACCATAAATGAGAATCTAGACATTATTTGCATAACTGAGGCATGGGTTAATAAAGAATTATATGGAGACTCCTTTCAGGAATATGAAATAGACGGATATTCACTTTATTTATACCAGCATAGAGGAAAGAAGGGTGGTGGTGTGGCGCTTTATGTTAAAAGCAATATTCAATCTGTATTAATGACTGATTTTAAAATGAATCATGATATTGAATCAGTGTGGGTAGATATTCTTATATACAATAAATCATATAGAATAGGGGCATTTTATAGACCTCCTGGCCAGCGTCAAGAATTAGACGTGGAAATTGTGAAAGAAATAGAGACAGCATGCCACAGTAAAGAAAAAGGTATAGTCATAATGGGTGATTTTAATTTTCCGGGCATTCATTGGGATTCCTTGTCTAATATGGACCATAGTAGTTCTGCATTCATAAATTGTATACTAGATAACTTTTTGACCCAGATGGTCCAAGAACCCACAAGATACGATGCACTATTAGACTTAATATTAACTAACGATGAAAGTATGGTGGATGAAGTTCTGAATTGAGGGAGAAATTAGGACTTAGTGACCATAATATAATTAGATTTATATGATGTAATATCTGGGCCCAAATTGCAGTTAATAAGGAAAAGATCTTAGATTTCCGCAAATGGCGATTTTACCAAATTGCGAGACATGCTTAGTACAACTGACTGGGATAAAGAGTTAAAGACCAAAACTGTTTTATAATGTGGGAACATTTTAAGCAAATTTTAATGAATATTCAGTCAGTATGTTTTTAAAGATAAACCCATTGGGTGGCAAAGAGAAAACCTGTTTGGTGGAATAGAGAGATAAGAGAGAAAAATTGAATGAAAAGCGTAGATGTTTTAAAAAAAATATTCAAAGGTAGTAGCTAATAGGGAAGAATGATTAAGAAAATTATAGGAAAAATAGAAATGACCTTAACAAATCAATAAGAAAGGCAAAGAGAGAGGCAAGAAATTAATTTAGCAAAGGAATAGTAATAAGAACCTGAAGAAGTTGTTTAGCTTTATAAGTTTAAAAAGTAAAGAATAGGACAATTGGTCCAATTAAAATTGAATGAAAAATTAGTGAGGTTCCAAGATAAGGAAATGGTCCAACATTTTCAATGCTTATTTTTCTTCAGTGTTTACTGAGGAAATATTAGATAATAGTTTGGAGACTAATATTCTTGTAATGCATGTAACAAATAGACTTGCAGAATTTGAATTGAATGTAAAAGATATAAAACCGTTATTAGAATCATATTGACCCAATAAAGCTGCAGGCCCTGATGGTATATATGGTAGAATTATGAAAGAGGGTAGTACCAGCATTGCAAGGCACTGTATTTGATTTTAAGCGATCTATAGCATTTTGGTGAGTTACCAGATGACTGGAAAATGGCATATGTTGTGCCTATTATAAGAAAGGTAGTAAGGAAGATTTGGGAAATTTATAGACCAGTTAGCTTAAAATCTCTGGTTGTAAGGGTTCTGGAAAAGTTAATGAAAAGTCATATAGAGAAATATTTGAAAGATAACAAGGTATTGTATGACTCCAGCACGGTTTCAGAAGGGTAGGTCATGTCTGACAAACCTTTTAGGAATTTATGAATACAATTACTGAACCTGCAAAATCGACCAAAGGAGATCCAGTTGATAATTGTAATATTTAGACTTTTTGTAAAGCTTTTGATAAGGTTCCCCACATAAGGCTGATGAAAAGTTATTGCAATGTGGTAATGGTGAGTGGTACATGGTTGGATTAAAAGAGTGGTTGCAAAATAGAAAACAGGTGTACAACTAAATGGAATAAATCATCATGGGAATAGTGAAGGGTGGTGTCCCACAGGGTTCAGTGTGGGGCCACTATGGTTCCTCATATATATAAATGATTTAGACCAGGGACTTCAAATGCAGGTTTCTAAGTTTGCAGATGATTACTAAAGTGGCCACCTCAGTTAGGAATAGTGAAGTGTATAAAGATTCAAAAATGATCTGATAAACTTCTTGGGTGGCAGATAAGTGGCAAATGAATTTTATAGTAAAAAGTGTAAGGTTCTTCACCTAGGTTACCCAAATAAAAGTTTTAACTACGATATGAAAGGGGATTGGCTTGAGTCTGTGGACCAAGGAAAAGATTTAGGTGTGATTATAAGCAGTAATTGAAAGTAGCTAATCACAGTGTTTTGGAAGCTAGAAATAAAGCTATAAGATGCTGGGCATATAAATTGTAATGTTGTTTACAAGAGCAAGGAAGTAAAATAAGTAAACTGGATAATAGCTATGTTAGGCAGTATTAGAGTATTGTGCACAAGTTTGGCCCCTTATTTAAAGAAAGACTTAGATATGTTAGAGAGAGTGCAACAATGAGCAAACAAGATGATTTCTGGTTTGAGGGTAAGGAGCTATGAGGAGAGGCTGAATGAGTTAGGAATGTTTTCTGTAGAAAGGCGATTTCTCAGAGGGGACTGATACAAGTCTACAAAAATATTTTACATCTATTGATAAACAGAGACCAATAAATTTTTCAATAGTAAGAAATGGACAGGTGACGCAGGGGCATAATAAGCAAAAATTAAAGAGAAAGCAATGCATTCACAATAGGGTTTTTAAATTTTGGAAATAGTCTGCCACAGGAGGTTGTTGAGTGTGACTCGATTGCAACTTAAGAAAGGGTTAGATTCATTTATGGATGGGTTGGTAATCATATAATAATTGACAAATGCCAAATTGCGGTTTTTCAGTTTATGTAGTTAATTAATGTTAGATGGCAATGTGTGACCATAACTTAGTTATTAATGATGTGGATGGTTTGGGTATCATATTTATATATCATTAGTTTTGAGTTTTGACTAAGCCAAATTGGTGGATTTGTAGTTACAACAAATTGACAAGCCCTAGGGTGCTTTGTGGATTTGCATGAGCCATGTTTGGGTAGTGGGTTGACTGGGACAGTCTCGATAGGCCCATGTGGCTTTTTACTGTCTCTATATTCTTAATGTCTTAATGGCTGAAATTGCATTGACAATCTCATTCACCTACAAAGGAATCAAACGCAAGGAACCTCTTCAAAAAAACTGAAGAGACAGTCATCAAGGAGCAAAGACAATTCAAATTTGCAATCTGTGAAAGAGGAAATGAGATTGGATAACATAGAAATGCTGCCTACAGAAGAGAATCCTTTCATGTGGCGGCATGAAAATGGGCCAAGGTTTCCATTATTATCAGTGCTTGCAAGCAAATATTTATCAGCCCTCCCTCATCAGTCGAGAGCGAGCATATTTTTATTGTAAGGATGGGAATGTAAACCAAAAAAGGAACAGGAAACCTTCACCTTAGAAGATTTACCGAATGCTTTTGCATCACAATTTGAGAATTTTTGAATTTGAGTATTGAATATCTATCTATCTTTATCTTAACAGAGTACCGTATATTATTATTATGTCATTTTTGAGTAATAGCGTTTTTTTTATTTTGTCTTTTCAGCTGATTAAATGAGGTATCTAATGCTTTTACCCAAATGCTCATAGCCTTAGAAATAAAGAAAAGTGAGCTGATTAGTTATAGCCCATAAAGAATCTTGACATTATTTGCATAACCGAGGCATGGGTTAATGAAGAATTATACTGGAGACTCCGTTCAGGAATATGAAATAGACGGTTATTCACTTTATTTATACCAAGCGTAGAGGAAAGAAGGTGGGGGTGTGGCGCTTTATATTAAAAGCAATGATTCAAATCTGTATTAAGACTGACTCCGCT
>JABUQX010093991.1:7500-42658 GCA_015478945.1 Trachelipus rathkii
AAACGGAAATAAATTATGTAAATAATGAATTCATAAAGTAAATAAATAGATTAAATAAATCAAAATATGATGATCCATTCTTTAACAAAAAAAATAAAATACCATGAATACCCTTAACAAATAATCCTGCAACTAAATAAACAACGGATAGCATATAAACAATAATGGGTAAATTTTCTGAAAAGCCGAAAGAAATTTTCCGTATAAATCTATACTTTACTCTCTTCATTTTTCAGCATATCTTCCATAAACAGAATTCAAGAATCAGAAACCAAACGTTGCTTGAAGAATCCCTCTCTACGAAGGGATCTTAAAATATAATCTTGAAGTTTGCACAAAATCCCCTCCAGATGTTTGTTTACATGTTCATTAATTGTGATTACTCCAAGTTCATGCAAAGAGAAAACGTGAAGAAGACATGTGATGTTTTAAAGCACACCGGGAGAAACAAGCTCAGTGTAGCTATTGTTCAAGATGGTTTTACCACAAATTGAGCAGCTGAAAGTTCACGGTTTTCGAGTCCACACGGGTTGGAAAAACCTTACCAGTGTTCTTTTGCACAATGAAGTTTACCCAAAGTTTCATCTCAAAAACTCTATTTTTAAAAGGCATCAGGAAATGAAAAATTAATATTAGTAGTATTAAGTAGTAAGTATTTAATACTGAGAAACGGTGAAAGATTAAAATTGCGCTCGCTGCCTAAACTTATTAAAATTTACCATGAATTATTCATATTAAAGCATGCGTCAAGCCGATGGGTATTCACTGATGATGGAGCGCTTAACCAATCATAATGCATTTAATCATACTCCATTATAACTGAATTTTTATCGGATCATAAAACATTTTTTGTTATTACAAAAGCATTCCATGAACTACTTTTGTTAGTCATTGAAGTTTTATAGCCATGTACAGAGGAATGAACGCTTCTTTTTTTCATGATGTGACGTCATTGTTCAACCTAGATAACTCAACGTATTTGTAATTTAGTGAGTAATAATTTGGTCAATTCTGTCAGCATGCTAATAATAAAAAACAAATTTTCCGAAAATAAATACCTAGATAATTGTTTTATTTCTTTCCCGATTTTCAGATGTTTACCAATTCTTCAACATCAAATTCAGAAATCTTTGAAGATTCACCACTTGAAAGACATCTTAATAATGATCGTGAAGATTGGTACAAGTCTTCTTCCGGTTTATTTACCTGTTCGTATTGCGATTACTCCAGTGCGGTGAGGAATAACGTCAAGAGTCATGTGTTGTTTAAACATACCAAAGAGAAACACGCTCAATGTAGCTATTGTGATAAATGGTTTACAACAAATAATCAACTGAAAGTTCACGTTCGAATCCACACTGGAGAAAGACACGTTCAGTGTAGCTATTGTCAAAAATGGTTTACCACAAAGGAGCAATTGAAAGTTCACATTCGAGTCCACACGGGAGAAAAACCTTTCCAATGTTCATTTTGCTCATTGAAATTTAATCAGAGTAGCAACCTTAGAAGACATGTATTAAAGAAACACCCTTTACCGAAAAAATAGTTTATCATATCTTTAATAATATTTTAATATTAGTTAAAATGGATCATCGATTTTTTTTTTTTTTTTTTTGAACAAACTTAACATGCAAAGGAAATTATCTATATGTTATTTATGTAATATTTCAGAAAATGGGCGAGCATCCTTTGCTTAGCTATAAGTGACATGAAGAGAAGAGTTATGATTTATTTGTATAATGTTAATTAATATGAATTGTATCTGTTTATGTAATGTGCTGACTTATTGTATTTTTCGTGATGAAGTGGTATAGTATCTGATATGTATCAGGGTAATTTAGCTTATTATGATACTAGTATTTCATACATTAATAATACCTGAGTAAACTGTAAATATATATCGTGTATGTGAGGTGGAATGAAATTAACTTACTCCTGCTCGCATATATTATATATTATATATTATATATATATATATATATTATATTATTATATATATATATATAATAATATATATATATATATATATATATATAATATATTATTTATAATACTATTATAAATATATATATATATTATTATATATATTATTATATATATATTATATATCATATATATTATATAATTAATTAAATATATACTATATATAATATATATATATATATGATAATTAAATATATTATATTATTATATTATAATTATAATATATATATAATATATAAAAGGCACTAAGCTACTCTAGAAGAGCCCACTATGTTCCATTCTCAAAAAACACTCATCACAACAAGCTCATACCTAAGGCAAAAGGATATAACTCATATTGCTGGAATCTCTGGCAAAATAAATATTTTACCAAGGAAACTGTAATATAAAAAAAAAAAAAAAACAATCATTATATTCGAAATTTACTCACATAAGAACTATAGTGGAATATATGAAAATACCATATTTCGATGTCCGTGAGGAACGTCTTGGACGGTTACTTTTTGGTGCTGAAAAATAAAAATAAAAAAAAAATTTAAACATGAAAAAATATTTATTTTATTATTTTTGGGGGGGGAATAATTGACATAGTAATAAAGTCCGAGTCTGAATATAATATTAATATTAAATATATTAATATTATATATAATATAAATTTAAAGTTGCAAAACTGCTACCTATTCCCGTTACCTTCTTAGCAAGCAGCCTAATATTATTGACATAGAAATATATTATTTTATAATATAATGCATTTGTGGAGACTCTTCTCCATCTCTACTCTCTATCTCTCTCTCGTCTCTCTTTATCTTCTCTTCGTCTACTCTAATCTATTCATTCTCTCTCTCTTATTCTAGTTTATATATATATATATATATATCTAAGTTAAATTTAAAATTATCGTTATTCTATATAATTTAGACTTTACATAGTATGGCGATCAAATATTTAGATTGGGTGATCATTAACATATATTAATATTGTCTCGAGATTTATTAGTTATTCATGATATTATTCTATACATTATTTATGTCGTAAATTTCCATATTTTGAAAAACGAAAATGTACTTTATTAATCAAAAGAAGGGGTAAATATCAGTATTGAAACTAAATTATAATTAAATAACATGAAAATATGGCAAATATTGCACCTAGTAGCTGAAGATAAAGTAATGAAGTAGTGAGAGTGTGAGAAGAAAAGAGATTTTAATAGTAGTTAGAGTGAAGATTTATAGATTAGAGATGAGATGTGAGAGAAATATAGGTAGTTAGTTAAAAATGATGAGAGAGAGATGAGGAGAGAGATAGAGGAGAGAGAAGAGAGATGATAGAAGAGAGAGAGAGAGAGGAGAGAGATAAGTGTAGGATTATGATGATGGTCAGAGATAGTAGAGAGATGAGATAGAGAGGTAAGAGATAATAGAGAGAAGAGAGATGAAGTATAGGAATATACTGAGCGGTCAAAAAGATAGAATATTAAGATATTAGATAGAATATATAGATGATTATATATATTATTAGTGATTAAAGAGGTAAGTTAAAGATACGGATCATTAGAGAGAGATAGAGAAGACGAGGAAAACACGGGGGGACGTTTTCCATACCGCACCTGTAAGGGATAGGGGCGAGATGGATAAACCGATCACGCGTACGCACCATACGATAAAAAGACGGGGATGTCACCGTGAGAGAACCCTCCCGCAAGTGAAGGTGGGGAAATTAGTCGCTAGATACGAAGTAGTCTGCTCACGAACTGAGCCGTGATAGATCACGCACAGTGACTTCCTGCCGATACTGTGATGCACGAGATTAATCCCTTGGGAATTGACGTTGAAATGTGAGAAAAAGAGCAACCATTTAAGAAGAAAGATAGCTTGGAGATGTTGAAGAGTTGAATCTGAGGTGAGAGCAAAAGAAGGAGTGAAAGATGTTATGGCGCTCTAATCATGAGTTAAACTAGAGAGAGATTAGTAATATGATAGTATTATTGGAGCGATAGTAAGAACAATTAGTGATGTGGTATGATGTGAGATATATGATTGTTATATTGTAGATGTGTAATAACAAGATATTGTACATATAAGTACTTATAAAGTTGTTAGGCTCGCCTAGGAATAGATAGCAGAAAGTAGTTACGCGTATGTACGCTGATAGGTAGGTGGAATATGAGTTAGAGATAGAGGGATAGGATAGAGAGTAGAGAGAGAGAGAGAGAAGTGAGATAGAGAGAGAGAGTAGAGAGAGAAGAGCCTAAATAATATATTAGGACTAGAAGTGTTAAAAAGTTGAAGAGCGAGAAAAAGATAGTGAAAGATAGTGATGATTGAAATAGGAGATGAAGTAAGAGAGAGAGAAGGTCATGAATGAGAGGAGAAGAGAGATGAAGAGAGTAAGAGAAGAGAGATAGAAGATTGAGATAGATAGGAGAAGAAGATGATAGATAAGGTATATAGTAGGAGAATGTTGCGTTTTTACGCAGTAGAGCATTTGAATCCAGCATTCATGCAATGTATTCTTTTCCCGGTAGCTGTTGTAGTTGTTGAGATATGAGTTGTGGCTCTTCTAGAAGGCTGACATATATATATGATATACGGATAGAGAGAGTGTACTGTTTTGAGTAAGGAATAAGAAACGAAGTAAGAGAGAGGAATAGATAGAGATGAAGTAGTTTGGTAGTATATATCACCTAGTAGTATATAATATAGAGAGATGTTTTAGGAGAAAGAAAATGAGATGAAGAGAGAGATAGTATTGAATATTGTATACTGGGAGTAGATGAAAAGATGAGATATATAACCATAGTAAGAGCAAATAAGAAATTAGAGTAGAACTAATAAAAGATATGTATCTAAATAAGAATAAAGAAATTGTAATATGTCAGAGAGAGAGAAGAGAGAGAGGCGTTAAGTAGAGATGAGAGAAGAGAGAGAGTATGTAGAGAGAGGAGAAGGAGTGAGTAGAAGGAGATGAAGATAGAGATATATAGATGAGATAGAGAGAGAGGATGTAGATGAGAGAGTTTTAATGTTGATATAATAAAAATAAGAGTTGATTATATTATTAGGCATAGATAATTAAAATAATAAAGAGGAAGAGAGAGAGTAAGAGTGATAGAGAGAAGAGAGAGAGAGGATAAAAAACTGAGAAGAGAGTGAGAGAAGAAGAGAGTCGAGATGAGTGAAGAGAGAACGTATATATGGCTATATCTATATATTTAATACCCGCTATATCCAACCCTGTTTTATCTACTTAGTTTAAATAATTATATAAACAATTTGACCAAGATATCTAATATTAGCTTAGTATACCATTATTATTATATAATTTAATTGCTAAATATATGGATTATAGTTTATATATTCTTTGAAAACCTTCAAAAAATAAGGATATAATTTATCTACCATATATTTTTATTTGATATTAAAAGATATATAATTTATTTAATTTATTTAATTTATCAAAATAGATCTGTGATCAGTTATAGGTCGAAATTAAAAATTATATATTTAATATATCTCTCGAAGCATCATCATATATTAATTTGAGTGAATATATATGACATAGCTCATTTCAATTAATCTTTGTATAGACGACTTTTAAAGAGACTGGGTGAAAATTTTCCTATCTAATCCTCTGTTGGTAGAAATAATCTTTAAGCCTTAGAAAGATACTCGCTAAGATTATCAGTACTTAAATCTATATTTTACTTATTTTTGATTATATATAATTAATATAATATATATATATTAATATATATTATATATTATAATATATATATATTATATATATATAATAATAATATATATATATATTAATATATTAATATATTATATATATATATATATATATAATTATTAATATATTATATATATATATAATAATATATATTTAATATATACTATAATATATATATATAATATTATAAATATAATTAATAATATTATATATAATATTATATATATATATATATATATATATAATTTATAATTTATAATAAATATAATATATATATATATATAATTATATATATTAAATATATATATATATTAATATTATAATAATATATATTAATTAATATATATATAATATATATATATATATAAATATATATATATATATATTAAATATATATATATATATACATATATATATTATATAAATATATATATAATATAATATAATATATTAATATATTATTATATATATATATATATATTATATTATTAATTATAATAATATATTAATAAATTTGGAGGATAGTAATATTACTAGGAACTTATAGTACAGACCTAATAAAATTATTGAGAATATGTACATATATAAATTTTAATATATTTTATAATATTATTATAAAATAGCATTTCCAATTATTAAATCTAGTCATTAATATATTGATTACTTGAATAACAATAGTGTCACTATAACCCATGTAGTGATTCAATAGGTTAGCTAACTAAATAAAATATATAATGGTTTAAATTATATTATCATATATATATTATATATATATATAGAGATAATTAAATAGAATTACAAATTTCCTCCAACCTTATTGCAGATAATTACTTTTTAATATAACTGACTAGAGATATAAAAATTGCTTGACGCCTAAATATAAATTATCATTAAATTATATAATAATAATTACGGTGAAGAAACTCAACGACGTAGGAATACTACGTGAACCTAATATAACTGCATCTGTTATATTAGGTACTCATACTTTCTATTAATTCATATCAATAGCGTTGGACATAATAGTAGTTTTGCACATAGCTGACAGAAATATTATAAGGCAATATATGAGCACCGAGTAAATTTATATGTTTATCTCACGAACGCATAGGTACATAAATAATATCGTACATATAATATATCCGTAAATACTTGAATGACACATAATGAGCTATTACGCATCTATATCATATCTATTTATCCAATATTAACGCTCACATTCAGAGAGCATCAATGCGTGCAATAGAAAATCTATATCTTTACAGTACTTTTAATAACTTACGACAATTGAATAATTATATGATGTCTGCATATTATATACCGACTTATATATATAACGGCATCGCTACATAGAAAATTTACTCAGTAGAGACTATTACGTACTGATAATTTCACGCAACCGCAGTTACTAGAATCTGCTCAATATTTAACTCTAGATAGACACACTCAGTTAAGTACACCACTATTTAACTTTCTTTCATTCACTATATTCTCAGGCGGACAGTGCAGTATATCTAGTGAGATATACCTATAATAATAAACTATATAGCTATATTATTACTAATGCTCATTATAATATTCTAAATCCTTATAATGATTCTCACCTGATATCAGACAGTGACTTATTACTCAAGTTGTGTTATTAATAGGTCTGTCACGAGACATTAAAATTGTTAATAATTAACTATAGATGTTTATATAAATTATATATAATTTAATATATATATATAATATATTATATATATATATATATAATATATATTTATATATATATATATTAATATAATATATATTAATATTATAATATATATATATTATTATATTATATCTATAATATATAATATATATATTATATATATATATATATATATTATATTATATTAATATATTATATATATATATAGGTATAATTATTAATTATTATTATATATACGGTGATAAAATTATATATATAATATATATATATATATATTAATTATATATATATCATATATATATATATATATTAATATATATATTATATATTATATAATATATATTATATATAATATTAGTATATATATATAATAATATATATAATCATATATATAATATTATATAATTATATATATATATATTAATATATATATTAATTACTATATATATAATAATTAATATAATATATAATTTTAATTTATAATATAATAATATATAATATTATTTATATATATATTATATATATAATATATAATATATATATATATTAATATTAATATATAATATTATATATATATATATATATATATATAATATTAATATATATAAATATCTATTAATAATATATATATTAATTATTAAATATTAATATAATATATATATAATAATAATATCTATATAATATATTTATTATTAATTAATATATATTATATATATATATCTATATATATATATATATATATATATATATATTCATATATATATATTTATATATATATATAATATATATATATATAATTTATATAAATATATATATATAATTATATATAATATATATATATATATATATATTAATATATATATATATAATTATAATATATATAATATATATATTATATATATATTATATACTATATATTATATATATATTATTAATATATATAATATATATATATATTAATATATATATTATATATATATATATATTATTATTTAATAATATATATATATATATAATAATAATATATATATATATATAATATATTAAGTAAAAATTAAATGTAAAAAGGTAAAAAAGAAAAAAGAAAATATAGACAATACCTATATTAATTTGTGGATATAAAAGAGAATAGAGGTGAGGGGGTAAGTGGATAACGTTTTCGTATACACTCTCTATCGTGTATCATTCTTCTCCAGATACAGCAGAATAAAAATTAAAAAAGTAAATGAATAAAGTGATCCAGAAAAGGGAATCAAAAAGTAACCTACGAAGCTAAAAATATTGGTATTGGCGGGGTATTGATAGAGATAATAAATATATTACATATACTGTTTAATAAAAATATATAATGAATATATTAGGAAATATTTTAGTAAAATATAAAAATGTAGACATAAATATTATAAATATAGAATTATATAATATATATATAAAATTTAACATATATATTAATATATAACAAATATATAAACATTAAATATAAAAATATATAACCAACAACCACATCACTTTATTAATCAACGCAATCTATATATATATATATATAATTATATATTAAATAGTATTAAAAATATTTATGTAGTTAGGAAATGTTAAAAAAAATAAAAAATAAAAACATAATTTAAACTAGAAAAATTAGGCTATTTTATTTTTGGAGAGTGTAGGTTGACTTATGGGACAATGTTATATTATATATTATATATAATTATATATATAGTATATATCAATATATATAATCTATATTATTTTATATTAATATATTCATATTATATATATATTTTAATATATATATATTTAAATATTATAAAGAGAAAGAGCACTATGAGAGTGTACGAAATACTGATATTCGCCTTACCCTACCTCTTATCTTTTATAATATCTCTCAAGTTAAAGTGCTAATTTTTCTTTTTCTTTTTAACTACTTTTGTTATATTATTTAGTATGGTTTTTGTAACTGTTAGTTATTTAGCTATGTTCGACGTGCATTTTTAGGGCTGTTGCACGGTAGGCAGGGAGTCGGAGGATAGAAAACTCCACGCAGGGTGAAAGTAAGATTTTCCTATACAGACTCGCTAAGGGTGTAAGGAGGACGAAGAAACCCCCTAGTCGACACACCAAATTAACAAAGAGGGGGGTTTCCGGAGACCCTCCCCGGGGTGGGGAATTTGGTCCTCATCCCCGCTATGTTCCTCACTGAAGGCCAGAAGACTCCTAGACTCTGCCATCTTGTGATGTCGCGTATATCCCTTGGGGATATATATAATATTATTACTTTAGTTAAAAAACATAAAGCATAATTTAATTAGAAAGTCTCAATATTATTTATTTTAACGAGTAAACCAATAAAAGTGATATTCATCTAAAATAGTAGCTCTCTAATTCATATTACTAATAATTATTATAAGCTAATTTTTTTTTGGTAGTGTAGTTTTTGATAATATATATATATATATTATATATTAATATATATTATATTATATAATAATTATATATAGGTAATTATATTAAATTATAATTATTATTATATATAATATTAATATATATATATATATTAATTATATATATATAATATATATATATAAATTAATATAATATATATATATATAATATTATATTATTAATATTTATATATATATATATTATTATATATTATATATATATATTATATATATTATATTTATTATATATATATTGATATACTATTAATATCCTTTTCCGCACTAACATTGAACCAGCATTCTCAGCAATGTATTTACTCTTTTACTCCAGGATACTGTTGTAGTTTTTGAGATATGGATTGTAGTTTTCACTTCTAGAGGCTGACCATATATATATTAAATATAAATATATTATATATATAATATATATATTATAATTAATTACTTTATATATATAATATTTATAATTTATATATAATATATATATATATAATTTATATATATATATACTATATATATATATATATATATTTTTAACCATGAGTTGTCAATAACCTATAATAGAGCCATCCACGGGCAAGAGCCTATTCTAGGAGGGTGATTTGTTTTTCAATGTCACTCATCATGAAAGTCACTACATACAATCACTACTCAAATTACGCCAGATGAAGCAACAGATCAGCAGGCTTATGTAGTAGGAATAGTGAATATAAATATATCAGCAGGAACAACGAAGATGGGAAGATAATTCACATATAACAGAGTAGGCAGTGAAAATAGAGGAAGTCAATCAGTGTGACGAACTAATACTGGTAGTATTAAATAATTATCCAATACAAAACAAATTATATATATATTATTAATATATATATTAATTAATATTATAATATATATATATAATATAATATATAATATATATTATATTAATTATATATATATATTTAATATATATATATATAATATAATATATATAATTATATATATATTTATATATATTATATATATATAATATATATATATTTAAAAATAATTATATATATTATAATGATAATATATTAATACTATATATATAATTGATATATATATATATTATATTAATAATATATATATATATTTATATTAAATTATATTAATTATTATATATATATATATATATTATAATAATATAATATTATATAATATAATATTATATATATATATATAATAATATATATATATATTTTTTATATATATATATATATATAATATATATTATAATATATATTATATATTATATATAATTTTATATTAATATATATATATATATATATAATATATATATAATTAAGTATATATTATTATATAATATATATATATATATATATATATATATATATATATATAGTATATATATATATATAATAATTAATAATATTAATTAATTAATATATATATAATATATATTATATATTAATATATATATTAATATATTATTATATATATATATTTATATTATATATATTATATATAATATATATAATTATATATATTATATAATATAATATAAATATACGTATATCTAGTCTTAAACATGTTACTGTGGAATCTTTGCAATAATATATAAAAAAATTACTATATAGAATATAATATATTATATTATATATATATTATATATAATATATATAATTAATAATTATATATATATTTATATAATATAGAAATTGTTGTATACTTTATGTGCATATTCCCAAAGACCATCTGTAGTTATAAGATAGCAATTAAATAACGTATATCTAATATATATTTATATATATATATATATATATATATTAATATATTATATATTAAATATATATATATATATAATATTATATATATATATATATATATTTATTATTATATATATATATTATATAAATATAAAAAAAACTATTAGAAAACAAGAATCAATAAAGGAAATAAAGTTATATATATATATAATATATATATTAAATATAATTTATATATATAATATATATATATATATTAATAATATAATAATATTATATATATTAGTATATATATATATATATAATATAATATTGTAATGGGTACCTGAAGTGCTCTAGGAATGTGAACCACACCTAAACGTCAATTTTTTTTAAGAATAATATCAAAATACCGATAATCTATAAATTTCAAGCATAATTCTTAAGTTTTAGAAGTTTTATATAATCATCAATATAAAATTACTAAGCTAATCACTATGCAAACCATAATAACCTATTTAATGAAAATTAGGGGCGTTATTCAAAACATAAAATGTACATATCGTGCACTTTTACGTTAGATTTTTTTGAGATCAATATTTAAATTACGTCATGACAAATATGTTGGAGTATCAATATATTCAGGTAAAATAAATATTCGAGTGAGTGTAAAAAATATTGAGAGTGCAAATACACCGGGTGTCTGTAGGAGATCTGAAGACCAGTGCATGCTCGATTATATATAAAGCTCGATACTGCAGTAAAATTATTGACTGCTGTATCTAGCGCAGTATTATGTAGTGTAGCTTGAGAAGGAGTCAATCACTTCCACACTCGTCGTCCGTAGTACCCAACAATTGTAACTACACATATAATATTATAACGCTACAGAGATTATACGTATGATGTAATACATATATATGCTATATAGTACTTAGTCACATATTTAAATAAGCTTACAAAGGATGGTCATAAATTGACTTGACAAGACTAATGACTCTGAGAACCATTACTAAAGTTACTGACAATGGCACAGTTACTGGCGGTACAATTAAGGGCAATGACTGACTAATGAGCATCTATTATCGAAAAAATCATCTTCAGTTGATGATATAAAGGTACATATATTTTCACGCTCACGGATTCTCAATAATAGTATATGATATACAGATAAAATGCTCATAGGACATTTTGGAGGCGAATGTATATATATCCATAGTAAGTGATATTGTCGTAAAAATACCAATTATGCTCCACTCACAATAAGTAAGTGAATACTGTTTGGTGCGGTTATGGGTGGCGTACATCATCGGACCGTATATTTATTTTCTCACTAATAAAATATGAGGCCTGGTCTGATATAGTGCATAGTTTAACTTAGTAGTAATGGTGTTCGTATCTACGTGAGATATGAATTAGAGATAACTATTTATGGTACCCGTAAATATCGCCAACAAGGTATGGAAGTGGAACGTATGTGGTTTCAAACAGGCCGGTTGCCCACTTGCCACACAGCTAACGAAAACAATGGCTCTTTCCTGCCTGTCAGCAAACATTTGTCAATAAAATTATGGTTTCTATATAATCGCTTGGATTTTTCATCAATTTTACTCCGCAATTGGTCGTGTAGGTCCAAACTAAGGACATATGCAATTGAGCAAATCACAGCCATACGCATTATATGTGTATATTATCATACTCACTCATTATGAGAGAGAGTTATGTTAGTTAGCGTTCTAATATTTATTTGGATTGAATTATACTAAAAAGAGAGATCGGTCTAATTTGGAAGTAGTAACTATTTTATTACAAGTTTTTAAGTTTCACATTCACATCTTATCTCGCTATAGATTTTTTTTAATGAGTCACTATAAGGTTATTTATTAATAATGTAGACTATAGCTGTTTCTGCTGCAAGTGTATTCAGTGATCAGATCATCGACAGGAGAGCGAAGTGAGATATGTATTGGATCTGCACCTACAAGCCCCCGCATTCTCAGAATTTTAGTAGGAAATTTTAGAGTGTTATCTTCTAAATATATTTTTAAATAAGAGGAGGAATGATAGGAGAATGGGATGTACCCGCCTAGTGAAGGTCGGAGAGTCCAAGGTCGCTCCACTCTCTGCGGTCAGAGAGCAGTATCTCTTGCTCTCTGTATCCCGCGGTGAGTTATTAAAAGAGAAACGAAAATAAATTATATAAAATATCTTAAATATACATTATAGAAAATTTTTGAATTTCATCCATATTGATATACATTAATAAATCATTAAAAGTTTTAATAATTTTTGATATTTATGTCAAAGAAAATACTTCAACATGGTAGCCTCTATAAATATAATTAAATATAATCACACATACTTTAATAATAATAAATATTTATCCTCCAAATATTATACCGTATTTTAAACTGTTAATATATTTTTTTTTGTATTTCATTAAATAAAAAATACTTTTTTGTTCAAAGTTACTATGATTAACTATAGCTATGACTGTACTTTAACTTTAATTATTACTATAATTATAACTTTACTTATAACTTTAGCTATAATTATAACTATAACTTTATCATTACCAATGCTAACTATAGCTATGACTGTGACTAACATTATATATCTGCATAATTTAATTCAATTATTATTAAGGATAAATAAATAATTAGTTTTATAGCTATTATTTATTTACTTATACAAATTTAAATTTTATACTAAATATATGTTATTTATATATTTTTTAGGTTTATTATATATTAAATTATATATATATCATCGATGTCTTGACTATACGACCGGGTGGGTTCAAAGGTAACCTAACAACCCACGTTCTACGAGGGGACGACTATAAGTTATATATAATATATATACTTTATATATATATTTAATATTATATATATATATTAATTATTATATATTATAATATACTATATAATATAACTATAATGTATATATAATAATCGTTTATATATTGTGTATTATTATATATATATAATATAATTATAATTCTTTGTTATTTTAATACCAAAATGAACAGATATATATATATAATATATATATACTTATATATAATCAGTGGACGAATGCAGTTACCAGTTCACATTAAATGAACTGAAACAAGAAGGGAAACAAAATGAGATAATAAAAATAAATCTAAATCTAATATTTTCAAATTTCATATTTATTTTTCAATTTTTATTATATTATATATATATAATATAATATATATATGATATAATTAATATATAATTGGAATCAGATAAATAAATATATATATATTATTATTATAATACAAACACGAATTTTATATAGTTTAAAATAGAATCTTATAAAATATTAATATATTATATCATAATAATAGTATATATATAATATTTTTATTTATATATATATATATATTAATATATAATATAAAATAAATATTAATATATAATTATATATATATAATGCAGCTTGAAAAGGCGAAATCAATTAAATAATTGAATTAGCCCAGGTAATCTTTAAATTATGTATCTGAAGATACATGCGTAGCTAATATACATATTATTACATTATATTAATATATATATATATGATTAATGACTTCACTACTAATCTTTATTTTAGGTACCAATCAATTTACTCAAATATAAAAATATGATGTTAGTATAACTACACTATTCACTAAAAATTTTAATCTCTTATGGCAATTCTTTTACAGTTTAATACACCTAAATAACTATTTGATCAGTTATTTTGTACTTACTTAACGTAATTACAAAGCACTTCAGGAATCTTTAATAATTTATCGTATTCAAACTTTCAGGTACTATTACGAAATTATAAAATAATAAATTAAAATACAGTTGTTCAGCTGCTTCGTAAAATTTAAATTATTAAAATTCAATGAAAAAAAAATATAAAATTATTTAGTTCCTTTTTACTCACACTAAAATTAATAGATCAATTAAAGTTATCTTTATATTTAGTTCATGTCAATATTTTAAAACTTAAAAAAGTATATGAATAATAGAAACCCTGAAAGAAATTCCAGAATGGCTGACTAGTGGAATTACATCATTAATTCCAAAAAATAAAGAACATTCAATAGACCATCTTTTCAATTACACTAAATACATATATACGTATCGTATCAATATTGAATATCTCTAGTTGCTGGTGCGTGTTTTTTTTTATTAACTTAAAAAAATTTTTTTCATATATACATAAATTGAACTGTAATTACATCCTGTAATTGTTCATTGACTGTAATTACTGTAATTAAATATTTATATAAGTATTTATTTAAATATCAATGCGTAATGTTATTGGTAGGATTTATAAAAGGTACTCTACGTGAATATCAAAATAATTTATATTTTCTTATCATTAATATAACTATAATTGGTATCACTATAGGCTTTACAAGTGTTAATATTAATAATATTATATAGTATATATATATATAAATATTATATTATATAATTATATATATATATATTATTATAATAATATATATATAATAATATATATATTAATATATATATATATATAATATTAATAATATAATATATATTTAATGATATATAATATATTAATAATATATATATATTAATATTAATATAATATATTATATAATAATATATTAGTATATATATGTATATATCTAGCCTTCATCACTCAGAAAGCATACATGTAGAACTAGTAACTAAAAAAACATAATAGGACTATACATATAGGAAAATATATAATCAATTTTATTTAGAATATTTCATAACAGTAACAATTTCATCGTATAAATAACTTTAAAAAAAAATGATTTTATTCTAATATTTATTAATATATCTAATCCTTTAAATATAAGTATAATATATATAATCTTAGGTCTGGCAGAAGTACTCTCTCATCAACCTTACCTCCACATTTTCTGCAGTAATTATACGACAGCAAGAAAGTATCCAAATATGATTGTTTTATTTTTTATATATTATAACATTGCAAAAAATGATTAATTATATTTTCTTTTTATTTCTTTTATATTATATATATAATTTATATAATATTGATATATATATATTAATATATATTATATAATATATATTAATATTATATTTAATATTTATTATTATATATATTAATTATTAATATATTATAATATTATTAATATATTATATATATTATTAATTAATATTAATATATATTATAATTAATATATATATTATATATTATTATTATATAATATATATATATATATCTATATTATATTTAATAATATAACAGAATTTTAGAAATTTATGAAATTGGTTAACATTATATTTAATTGATATTTATTTTAGGCCAGACTCATGTTTCGGGTAATGAATAAAATTCTTCCATATTTTCAAAGGCTTATAAAAATTAAATAAATAATTAAATATATTAATATATATATAAATATAGATAAATACATTTGGATATAGAGTTAGGGATATATCCAAAATGTTGGCAATTAAGTACATAGATTATCTTCTAATTTAAATAACTCACAAAATTTCAACTCTTCTAATATTATGTTTTGCCACTAGTCATAATTTGAGTATTATCAGTTTATTGCTCCAATACAATATCAGCAGTGGAATTAGATTAAATTCAAGATTTATAAATAAATTTCACCTCTTAGCTATATTAATTTTCCATTTTTGCAAAGTGTTATGACCAAGTACTGATCAAACAATATTTCACCAAAATAATGGTATTTTGTATACTTTGGATTGCCTTACCTGAAGAGAATGAGTATTCATTAGAGCATGAATAGGGAGGTGAAAAATTAGATAAATGGGTTCATATGAGTTCTAAATGAAAATTACGTTTTATGCCTTTACTCGACAAAAATCCCGTGGAAATGGCTATCGTATTGTCTTTCCTATGTTAGGTGGCATCAGCAGTCACCCTGCATTTGTAAATGAATATATAAAATGATAGCATTTAAAAAGGTAATGTCAGGAGTTTTAAAATCTTTGATTTAAAATATTTCTTCAATTTTTGTTTTCTGACACACAAAAATCTAAAATCTAAATTTAATCTGTGAGATAAATAGTTATGTTTTTTAAAAACTACGTAGTTCAATTATTATACGAAGTATATTCGTAAATCATTCTCTCACCAGGAAAAGGGACACCTCTATATATAACTCAAAAAATATCCTTGGGAGCTGTTAATTTAGCCCGTCAATATTAAGTCTTAAATTTATTGAACTTGAAAAGTAAGTTTCTCAGAAAAATGTTGAAGTATCAATATATAAATTCTGGAACAATTAATTCAATTTCTTCAGAAATATAAATGTTTATCTAATGAAAATTCAAAAAGTTATATTTTGTAAAATTAACATAAAACTTATATGATACGAAAATTTTTATCCCCATTGATCAAAAGAGTTTAATATTACAATTTGTATTTTTTAAAATATGAGTAATAAGAAAATGAATTAATATAGAATATATTTTATCAAATTCCAGCAATAAATTATAATATATTAATTATATTATTAATATATCTAATTATATATATATAATTATTATAAATTAATATATTTATATATATATATATATAATATAAATTATATATAATATATATATAAATTATAATATATAAATTATTATTATAATATATAATTAATTATATTAATTTATTTTTAATATATATATATTAGTTAAATTATTTATAATTAATTTATATATAATATTATATATTAAATATATATTATATTATATCTGGTAATAATTATCATCATATAGGAATACTAACATACGTTTCTTATTGTTAAGATTAATTAATATATTTTATTATATATATATATATATATATATATATATATATTATATTATATATTATACTAACATAGTTTTTATTTATTATTAATATATATATATATAAATTAATATAATAATAATATTATATCATAAACTAAGGAGGGCCCTGTTGATGAAATATGAAAGAATCAAATACAAATATGAGATTCTAAAGGTTAAAAGTTTAATAAAACTTATTAAATATAAATGTTTATTGTAAGATAATAATAATGAACTTTCTGTTTCCAAATAGCTGAATCCATATCTCGTTCCAGATGAAAATTTATATTACACACTTAAGTACAATTAAAAAAATGCAAAAGTTACTGAGTTTATATAATTATTTTAAAGTTTATGGATTAATTATTAATTTTGTTATATAATAAATCAATCACGTTTAACGATTGATTATACGTACTTTAATTGTAAGTGTTAATTATCACTCTCGAATTAAAGTTGAAAATTGAATATTAATGATTTATCAAGCAACATCCATACGCTTACATAGAACTTAAAAATATTTACACAAGATATTTTCAAAAAACTTTTCACTTTTACGTTCTTTAAATACGTATTTTAATTAATAAAAATAAGGAACAGAACCTACATACATATACTCCCCAATATATACCGTCCGTAAATTTCAACTCTTTTCTTCACCCTTCTAACTCCATTTAATTCAAATTTATCCTATCAATCCACAATTAAAAATTATGACTTTCATCTATCTCCTTTATTACGTTTTCAACTTCCTCTCTCATTATATGAATACCTAACTTTATATAAATCCCTAAACCTCAATTATCTTTCCTTATTAGGTTATAAATAAATTAACCAGTGTCCCTTATATAAGTATATCTCTAGTTTACTCCCAATGCGATCTATCTCAAAATTTCACATGTAAAAGATTGCGAATCCGCTCTATCATTGGTTGAACAACCCTCACACCGCATTTGAGACGTAGCAAACATATTAGAAAGTAGACAAAGTAAGACCTTATCAGTAACATGTATTAAATTACAAATTTCATTGCCCTGACACTTCATTCGAGCTCATACTTACAACATTTCATTAACTTTAACCTAAATGACACTCCATATTTATTCTCCTAGTCAATAATTTACATAACAGTAACACTCATCGAATCTTTTTGCATTAATTAATTCAAATTATTTCAATAAACAAAAAGGTGATTACATACATTTGACACAATACAAATAATAATAATTTTTGAGGCACCACAAATTTTTTATTGGCAATAAAGTTTTCATCTAAACTTTAAAGATTTTTTAAATATTACTTATAGTAATTGTTATTTATGGCTTTATTAAAATTGTTTTGTATGTTAAATAAATTTTCAAATCTTGAACGAAGGGTTCCCAGCATAGGAAACGAATAAGTAGCTCAATGATATTTTATATTATGATAGATTAAAATTTTTAATATTTTGTGTACGATATATATTTAAGATTTTTTTGAGACAGATGCTAGAGAGCTTTTGATGTACTGTCACTTTGAAATATTAATTTGATACCGTTCAAATTATTGTAATTAAGAGATGGCCCTCATTAAACTTTAGTAAATTATTATTTGTATCTAGTGATAAACTGCTTTTAACTCCTCATATATTATAATTATTATTATTTTTATATTAATATAATTATAATATTAATTTAAACATATAAATATTATATATATTAATTTATTATCATTATATATATTCTAATATATAGATATAAGTATATAATTTATAAATAACCTTTGATGTATATTCAATACTACTATTATCATTATAATATATATTAGTATAATATATATTATAACCAATATAAGTAACCGTCTATTAATATAATTAAGATATTTCCTGTTATTCATTTAACATCTTGGTATTATTTCTAATTTCTATATATATAATAATATATATAAGATATATAATACGTGTATAAATATATTATAAATAAAATTTAAAGTGACACTTAATGCCTATTAATACTGATAGTATCAATAGTATCAATAATATTATGGAAACTAATAATAATAATAATTGAAATTTTATATAATATATTATAAATATATTATATAATAATATATAATAATATATATATAATATATTAAAATATATATAATAATTAATAATATTAAATTATAAATAAATATATATTTAAATAAATATTATATATATTATATATTAATAATATTATATATAATAATTAATAATTCAATTAATAATACCTGACCCTAATTTTATCGTATATTTATTTTTTCACTAATAAATATTTTCTCAATATTCATGAAATTTTATATTTTTATTAATTATACAAATACCCGAATCGAAATTTGGATATTTTTTATCTCTCACAAGAAATTCTTACAGAAATATAAATTAGGGAAATTAAAGAGATATCCAATTGATACATGTTATAATTTTTATTATTTATTAGAACACAGCTCTTATTATAGTACAAAACTATAACCTTTTCTTGAGAGTCCTACTCTCTCTAAGTATATATTGTAGAAATTTGAGAGAACTCTTTATTTAGATCTCAAATTGAATACAGGACGTCTCTATTAGCCCATTTCATAATTGAAGATAAATTAATATAGCATATAGTCTAATTTTGTATTCAGGCCATTGGAGGAGAGGTATAAAATAATCATCAAATTATCTAGAGAGACATTTTAATTGAAATACATATCTCTAATTTCATGAGAAACACTTCATATATATTGAGAGCTGGTAATTGGAAGCACGGTAGTTCTAGAGAATACTAATATAAACTATTAAATATTCGTATATTGTACTGGGTTGGCTGTCTGTTGTTCTTCTCCATTTGTAGCAACTATATAAATCCGCAATAAATACTTATCTTTAATTGTGAATTGATTACTAAAACTAGGATTTATAAATTATTTATATAAGCAATCATTAAGCGGTTTTTCCTATATGATATCGGCTTAATAGCACAGAGTAAGCTTCACAGGCAAATATGTTCCTACTCCTTCCAGACTGTGTACAAATTTGTGAAATTTATTGTTTTTGCACAAGTCGCCCTCTCGGTATTAAGAAATAAAATAGAGTTGATGTAAAAAGAGATTATAGAAACAAAACACCTGAGTATGTGATTAACACTAATTAGTTAATGAGCAATATATTTAAAAATGTAATAAAAAGAACCGGCAATATATTCTCCACAAAACGCTGTATATAAGTTCTTGAAATCTTTGTTACATCTGCTATTGCTTTTTATTAGTCAAATGGAGGTAAAGGTAATGCTTTTGACTCCAGTTTCGTAAGAGACTCGAGATGATTGTTATAACGGGATACACATTTTTTATAATAAAGTATAACTACATATAATGAATACTTTTGTAATTCATATCTATATAATGTGGGTTATGCACAGTATTTTACTCGCGCACGATATCTCTCATTCAAGTCTTCAGATTAGCGTATTACAATAAACGTTGTTATTTAGAGGGACTCGTCTTGTATGATAGCATCATTCAGAATTAGATGATTATCCGAATCAAACATAATATGAATTGAGCAAACCATAATTTATGTTAGGAATAGTTGTAAAAGATGAGGTATTTGTTTCCGAAGGTAAAATAGTGATAGAACTCTGTATATTTTTAGTAGCCATAAGATGAATGATTATGGTAGTGAATAGAAAATCATTCGATAATCCTCAAAAGAATAGATTTCGCAATTTGTTCAATTTCAATTGTAGTGCGATTCTGAAATGTTTGCTGCATACAATGGGTTGTACTCAACTGCTATTATTATATAGGCAAATAATGAGAATTATATCTCAGTATTTTTCTATATTGACTGCTGCAGGTTGTTTAGAGATCGGATTCAAGATACGATTAAGAGTTATCCTCTATTCCACTAAGAGATAGGAAATACACATTTAGAGAAACTGAGATGCATATAATCACGTATAATTAAACTTTACACCGTATTAGTACTCCAGATTGCATTCTACATTTCGATGTGAGCGACGCTGTATTATATACTATTAATAATAAATAAAAAAAAAAGATTTTCTTATATTGTCAGGTTTATTGTTTCATCAGAGGTTATCTGTGAGCTTAACAAATATGTATATAGATCTTCTAGATGGAGATATCTTTTCTAGAGGTGCCTAACATATAACTCGATAACTAGTATTACCGTCCTCAAATAAGTTACTCACAGATATAAATTAAACTCAATGGCTGTCTCTATTTAGATACAGTGGCTATGTGATAATGAAATTCCTTTGCGTGTACTATTTTTTCTTCACATAAATCTCCACTTTACACATTGGAAATATGTCTAACATAGTTTCAATGTAATTCTTAAGCATTAAAGCGTGACCTTAGAATGTCTATGTATCAAAAGGAAACATTCTTAAAAAAAGCATATAATCCACTCTTTTATGCTCTCCATACAAGATAGGTATCTCTCACTGTGCTCAGTTTGGTGACCAAAACAATTTGATTAGTTTAAATATGATAACCAAATACTTTTTAGAAGACTTTCTTTCTTGCAATGAACATTTATGAAAAACTGAATAGATGACCCAAGACTATAGGCAATCGAGATAAGACCACGCGTAGCACCACAGTCAACAACTCGGTATAATCTGATTGAATATTCCTAGAAATTAATTTAATTGAAACAGTTAATTTTCTTTAAATTTATTTAATTCGCTTCTTTAATTCTCTTTCAATCGGACATATTGTTCCAAATTTGGCAAACGGAAAATATAGATATTATGGAATGCCTTAACAGTCACATCCCCTTTCTTTATAAATACAATATTATAAAAACTTTAAAATAATGATGGTTATTATATAAATTAATACATAACTCTTGTCTTTTTTTTTTATACTTTCGGTATCTAGTAGATATTAATATTTTTAAGAACATGTGACCAAGTGTGGATTAAAATGTTGAATTGATATTGGGTTATACTTCCACTTTGGGAAAAAAACTTGTATTCTATGACGCTGAGTTAAATTAATCTCCAAAATATTAGGAAGACTCCGAGATTTTAGATAAACTTTGTCACAAGAACAACGAATATCGCAGACTTACTTTTCTCCAAATTATCGATATTTAACATGAATCCATTTAACTCCACTAAGATTCTACTACGCTTCCATATTAAATACTTAATTATTTTTTAATTTTATGAATCCTATGGAAATTTGAATATTATTTTGGACCCGAAAAAATGCTATTTATCCCTGAAATATCTTTTCGACAAAAATTTAGGGAAGAGTATATTTAAACCACATTAACTGTTTTCGATTATTGTGTTGGGCTCTAAAAACGAATTAAACGATAAGTATATTTTAAATTAAGAACCACTACTGATTTCCTCATTGAACTAGACAGGAAATAATGACGTCGTATAGAATCCTACAACAAGAAAAACGTGCGCTAAGCCCTTAAACTCGTATATTTAAATTGGGCCGAAATTGATTTCAACTAACACGTGACGACATGCATCAGTTGAGAACGAAGTTTTTCAGTTCTCTCAAATAGAATACAAATTAACATACATAAAAGATGTCCACTCAGAATAGCGGAAGATCGTTTGAGTTAATCTCTAGCGTTTAATTTCAATTGATAAAAAGAAGTATTGGCATCGCTAAGAGAACAAGAAAATTTTTACAACATGGTGACCGAAAAATTTGCCACAAAGAACGCGAAAGACTTGGATTAACTGGAATCTATAAGTAAAATGTATGACGAATATTCTAATAGAATATATATGTTAAGTATATTATATATATTATATATATATTATATATATATAATATAATGTATTAATATAATATATATATTATTATATATTGATTATAAATAATTAATATATTATATATATTTATATTATATAATAATAATATATAATTATATATAATTAATATATAATATAATATATATTAATATATATTAATATAATATTTATAATATTATTATAATTATATATAATATTATGACGTGAATAAAATGGGAACCGGAAACTTGTAGCTGAATGACTGCTATGCATAATATGCCACGCCTTCAGCCATTGTATATATATATATTATATATTATTATGATGTATATATTTAATATTATATACTTAATATGTTAATGATTATATTAGTTGAAATAGTTAATTTATTATTATTATATAATTATATATTATATATGTATATATATATATATTATAATTAATTAATATTAATATATATATTTTAATATATTTAACTAATATATTAATTATAATATAATTTATATATATTATATAAATATTAATATTATATTATATTAATATTTATATTATATATATTAATATATGAATATTATTCTATATATATTTAATATATTAATATATATATAATATAGTTAATATATTATTATATATATATAATTATATAAAATTATATATTATATATATATAGTATTATATATATATATGATAATTATAATATATTATATTAATATATTATATTAATTAAGTTATATATAAATATAATAATATATATATATTGTGCCTATATTAAATAATATATTATTATATATATATATATTATAATATATATATATATATATAATATTATAATTATTAATATATATAATATATTATATTATATATATAATATAATATTAATATTTATATTTAATATAATTATATATATATTATATAATTATATAATATATAATAATATTAAATATAGTATATATGTTTGACGTAAATTTGCCTAGGTTTGCAGGAGTAGGCACTTGCCCACATACTCTTGCAAAAATATGATAATAAAAATTGAAAACCTATATATATGTTTTGAGTACTAAAGTTAAAATTACTGCCTAATGGAGTAGTAATTTATTATATTCTTTAGGAATTACAGAACTTACATTTTTATTTAAAAGTTGAAGTCAACTGCTGGTTGGTGCATTCTAATTACAGCTATGCGCTCTACAGTTATTTACTTCCACTATGAATCTTCTCTAGTATGTTTCGATAGCATTTGCCGGCATTCCAAAGTAGCTAAATCATTCTCACGGAAGGCGTACACGTTGATTAATTCAGCTGCATGACAGCACATCTTAAAAAAAGTGTCAGAAAATAAAGAATAATTACATAAATGCAAATTTTAAGAGACAATTAAATTTAAAGAAGGTAATTATTGAAACTGAAGGAATTATTGAGACCTGATTAATACTGCATAATAGAAAGTGGTGAGGTAGATTTGAAAGAATATATTCATTCTAGAAGACAGAGAATACTCGATCTGGAACGTCTCCGATGTATTTTTCAATAAAGTGATCTTATTCTTTAATTTTTTGTGGAAATTAAACATAAAAAAACATGATTGTTCTGCAACAAAAAAAATTTGGTGTCTCTCCATATTTGGCCGATATACTGTGAATGTGTTCAAGGCAAAGAGATAATTATCTATAGGATTTCAAAGGTTTTTCGATCTTGAAAAATGACTGTTTGAGAGAGAAAATTTTCTGGGGTTTGAAGTTCTTGATAAGGGATAGGATGGATAAATCCTATATGCCAATAACTGATTGAGATTTTGTTTTTTAAGATAAAACAGTATTTAGAGATACATCGGAAGACTGCTGTTTCTGGTAATCAGTAAAAGGGTACGACGAATTGCGCCAGCAATGGCATGTTAAAATTACTGGAGTGTCTAACAAGAAACTGCTAGGGAAAATAATAAAAATTAATTGTAAATTTATATTTATTCACATCTTGTTATACTATATTATTGTATTTATCGGCTTTTATTTAGGTTCATTAGATGACTTGCTAAAACATCATTTCAATGATATTCGAGATTTTATTGCACCACATATAAAAGACAATATACTTTTCTTAGAAACACTCCCACCCTAAGAAGAAAATACATTTCCCTAATCTTTGACCTTACTTTGTGAAATCACGTTGGACTAAACATACATATGTATTTTTTAGACATTTTTATTCCATACATATATTGATATATAGTTGAAGGGTAGAAAAATATTTTCTATCCTTCATCGATTTTATATCATATTTGTTTCCTAGGAAAGGTTAACAATCAAAAATATAGAAATAAACAGCGTGTTTCCTAATATAACTGTTATCGTGTTATTTTTCAAAAATGACCCATTTTCTATTATTACCATTCTTATATATTACTCTCAGTAATTAGTTAAAATATTTTGTTTTAGTTTGAACCAGTGGTTAACATTAAGAAGGTATAACAATAAAAATTTATTGATACCTCTTATCTTAGTTGCTCATGATTCATTGATCCAAAGAATTTACTGAACCGGCTAAGGTCATAATCATCGGCAGCAACTTGATTAGATTTAACTAATATTTTATTTTATAATAACTGCTGATTTAATAGATTCTTATTGATCAATGTCTATATTGCCGAATATTCTTACACTTGCGGCAACTAGGCAGGCACATCCCATCAGCATAGTCAAATCATGCTGGCTGAAAAAACTTGTGCTGAATATTGGAAGGCGTTCTGTACTTGTTGCTTATCTTTGACTCCACTTAATACATACCTCTTTAGAGAGCTAGATTTCCAGACATAACAACGTAGAACAGCGCAATTGCATCTTTTTCATTTGCATCCTGTTTCCTATGTTGGTGCTCCGTTGGGCAGTTATTTTGCGTGTGAAGGTTATACAACTAGTATATCTTACAGATTTGGCAGGAGAAAAAAATAAGATAAGCAAAAAGTTGATAAGACTTTGGAATTGTATTTTTTTACTTACTTAAGATATTCATTAAAGAAAGTTACCCGACCCATTTTACTATTTCTCTCAAATCAAACTATCTATTAATCGTACTCTTGTGCACCATGTGTACAGACAAGTACCTATTGAAAGGTCCTTTCAACGTGGCTTACTGCGAAGAAATATCAGCTTTGCTAAGAAACAAACTGAACGTGAAAAGTGATAATCGACTATTTCCATACCAAATTTTAATAATGAAAAAATGAACAAATTGGAAACAAATGTTATATTGGGAACATTCGCATGAAATCCAATGGCGTTCTAATTGACTAAGTTTTAGATTTAGGTGTTTTCCACTCAGGAACTCAGTACTTACCAACCTCCCATGAAAATATTACTTTTTTAACGTTTCTCAAAGTAGGTAATTTTTATTTTATGCCTCGCTACAAACATTTTTATTATCAAAAACTAATTACACTTGTTTGTATACTGATTTGTTATTATTATATAAATTTGTTAATCGATGATAGATTTATTTTTTTGTCATATGTATAACTTTGGTGTATACCATTTGAAAGTTTTGAACATTCTTCCCTTTTAAAAAGGTTAAAATCAAACATTAGTGGATCAGTTTGAAGCAATGGAATACCATGGAAAAAAAACATACTAGCACTCTCAATAAAGATCATTATCCAGCGTAACAAACCATAAAAACACACTCACTAACACACTCACTATATGTATATTATATATATTTTATTATATATAATATAAATATTAATATATATATATTTATATTATATATATATATATTATTATATTATACATATATTATTATTATAAATAGTTTATATATATTATAGTATATATATTATATATATATATTAATTATATATTATATAATTTTTATATAATATATTAATATAATATATATTATTATAAATATATATATATATATAGTATATTATATTATATTTAATAATATATATATATTATATAAACACTTAATAATATATATATAATATATATATATTTATTATATAATATTAATTATATAATTAACTATAGATAAAATATAATATAATATTATAGTATAATATTATATATATTTATACATTATTTAAAGTGTTTGTTTAAGTAATAAAAATATGATTGTTTATTCTGAAAATAATTTTTTTTATTTAATATTAAATTAATTATATATATTATATATGTAATATATAAGAGAAAGACTATAAAACTTAGATAACTTTGTTATGGGATAGTAATTTAAATATGACTAATAATTTAAAAAAAAATATTAAAACAAATAGAATATATTAAATACATTATATTTTCTTCATATCGATAATACATTGCGAGCAGTTTTGCCAAAAATTGTATTTAAAAAAGTAGGTATCTTTTTAAGTACACGCAAATGTCATTTAACTACAGTTTTTATGAATATCAATAATCTAATTGTCAAACAACAAATTTTTTCCTGTTGTACACTCATCATATGCAGCCCGTTTTAATACTGTCGTCCTTCATGTAACTTCGTAGCAAGTCTTGATCTCCTTCGCAGTAGATAACTGAATATGAGCGCTCTACTGTAAACTAGTAGGTGCCATGATCTGGGCGAGTAGTTAAAATCTATCAAAGCCTTTTTTTCGTCGATGAAAGAAAGGTTTCAGTCTCCTTTAAGCTTGGTAGACTCACAAGATCTATTTAGTTCTTCACTCTTCAAATTTCTTGTCCTTCCAAATTTTATACCAAAGTTTCTAAGCTCTTCTGTCTTATGTCTTCTAATTTTTAAAACACTTGTAAAATGAATACGTCCCTTTTCCTTAAGCTTCATCAAAATTGGTTATGAGTAGCATGTGAGAAAGGATGTGATATGTCAAATGCATAAGCAGGTGTATGTTCAGTAGAAACTGTAAATCCAAAGAAGAGGTTATAGATCTAGATACGGAGTTATTAAGGATTCTTCTCACAGACTCCGTGGGATTTGTTGTTGGATGGTGGCTGCGGTGCTGCTGCCTAACCCACAATCCGTGGTATATTTCTCTAGTCAAGTCCGTTGCTCGGCGATTTGATCAGCTTCTTTTAACACTTCTTCGTTGATATTTTCTTTCAATCTTTCCGATCGGCTCCTACCATTTCCCACATTAGTGGTTGAATGTGCTAGCGAGGTTTTGACGATATCCAGGTCTTGGAATTGGAGAGCATTTACAACTGGCTCTAACATCGCAGAGTAATTCGCGATCAATATCATATGCCATGAATGAATACGACTTACTATGCCATAGAATGTCAACTGTAAAAGCGGCTTTTTCTTGTGGCGTAGTATTTCCCTTCAAATGGAAAGGTATTTCTAATGCTTGATCATTCGTTACAAATGTAGCTCCTTTAAACACTTCTGATACACTTGTGTTGTTCAGAACCTATACTGGTCTGAGCATTGGTCTTGGGATTTATGACAATTTAATTTTCCCTTCTCAAAGACGACTCGTGAAAAACGTAAATAATAAGTCTCTTATAATATGTTACCCACAGATTAAGCGGATTTCTGGTATTGTGTTCAAATCAATTTACCACTAGATTTAGTTTGTGTAAAGAGTTATAGAATTAAATGTTTTTTTTCTATATATATTTTCCACAATATTGCTTGGACACCTCCTAGCTCTATTGCCAGACATTTTATCGATAAGACAAGCTCATCGAAAATCCAAGATGTCGCTATTACAATTCCAGTTTTTACAATAATTTAGAAAACTAATAAACTAAATATCCATATGCATCAAATTGATTAGTTGCACTATATATAATTATTAAATTTTTATACATATATATTTATTATTAGTATAGTAGGTTATATAGTATTTTTAAGATATTATATATATATATATTTAGTATAGTATATATATATATATATAATGATTTATATATATTATAATTATATAAATATATATATAATATATATATATATTATATTATATATATATTTTATATATATATATATTATATATATATATATACATATATATATATATATATATTATATATATATATATATATAATTATTATATATATATATATATTATATAATATAAATATATATATAATATGTATATTATATATATAAGTATATATATTAAATATATATTATAGTATATAATATAATATATATCTATTATATATATATTAATTTTATTATATATATATATATATTATAGTATATAATATATAATATAACATAATTTATTATATATAATTTATTATTTATGATATATTATTAGTATACTATATACGTATATTATATTTGATATAATTGGAGATATATTTTTTATATTCTTATTATAATATAATATTACATATATGTTAATATATAATTATATTAATATTTATTGTTATTAGTATAATATAATTTATATATTATAATATATAATTTTGTATATAAAAACATCGTAATTTATATTATTTTATATATATTTATTAATTTATATTTATATTATAGTATATTATAATATATATTTATAAATTGTGTATGTATATAGTAATTAATTTACTAAAATATTGATATATAAGTATATTAATATATAAATTAATATTATAGTATCACATATATATAACTATAAATATATATAAATATATGGGTGACAGAAATCTATAGGTCAAATCACGTCATAAACATAGGGCATTAAATATTTTATGCATCTATAAGCAACAAGGCTAGAATAGGAAGTAATAGAAACCTTTTTTGTGCGAGACTGCCTTATATTTTAACCCAACAATCGTTTTACCGCACGAACACGAACCCCTTTCCTGTTGGTCAGGCGGCACAACCTCCATGATCCTCATATAAATTTGTTCAACTTCCGTAGGGGAGCTGATGAAAATGGTTCTATGAAGTACACTTTACTAAAATTACTCTAAAATGCCACAATCACTCTATCAATCCCAGTGCCCAGATCCAACATTCTCATTAATCGAGAGTTTATATAGTATCATTCATTGAGTTAATTAATTTTGATTAATTCTTATTATTATATTTTATTATTATTATAATATTTATTATTATTATGATAATTGTTATAAAAATTTTTTATAACATTTATATGATATTATTAGTTTTTTATGGCAAAGAAAAAATTTCTTTCGTATCATGATCTTTATTTATTCAATATATTATTATATTAATTTTTATATTGATTATTATTTTTATTTTTATATTTTATTTTATTTTTATATTTTATTATTTTATTAATTAGTTATTATCATTTTAACAGCTGGACAATGATTTATTTAATTATTATTTTATTTAATTTATTATTCTAATTATTATTTAATTATTTAAATATTTAATTTATTATTATTTATTATTATTTATTTATTATTATATTATTATTATTATTATTTTTATTTTATTTTTATTATTATTATTATTATTATTATTATTATTATTATTATTATTATTATTATTATTATTATTATTATTATTATTTATTATTATTATGATTATTATTTATTAAAGTTGTATTAAAACTAGGATTAAGAAGTAAATTTTCTTAATCTTCCAAATTTACTTTTTTTTATTTTTTTCTTATTTAAATTTATTTGACTAAGTGGAGATTGGATTTTATATTTAAATTAAGCTATTTTGCTACATAAAACCTCATTTTTTCGGTTTAGATGGTTACTTTGAACATTTGTTGAACGTGGGGGACAGAGTGCTGGGGAAGGGGATGATTTGAGCGTGCAAGAGGTGTAGGAAGAGGAGGAGGAGTTTACGGAGCAAGAGTTCGAGAAGGCTCTTGCGATGATGAAAAAGAGAAGTTTCTGGTGAGGATTGTATGAGTGTTGAGATGGTGGGAGAGGCAGAAGCCAAACAAAGAGGTATATTAAAATGCTACTGAATAGGTGCTTTAGGAGTGGGAGAGTGTCGGAGGAGTGGGGGAGAACAATAATCTATACCGAAATATATAAGTATAGGAAATAGGGAGATAGGTAATTTTATGGTGAAAAAATTACAGGGGCATTTCCCTGATAAATCGTATAGTATTATTTATACCTGATACATAGCGATTGAGAAAATAGCCTTGTGATGGAGGTTATAAGAGAGTTACTCTTTGGAAGAGGACAATCAAATTGTAACAATGAAGATATAAATAGGGAAACACACGGATATTGGTGACTAATCAGCAGTGGTTGTGCCCTACAACCCTGAAATAGCTAAGGCGTGCAGACATGTTGCCGCGTACCGTTCCTAATGTTGCTAGCTGGTCGCTATGAACTACGCGTATTCAGATTTATGACCACGATTTTATTAAATTAATAGTTTATAGAAATCTATACTAATATTATTATAATATATTATTATATATATATTTATTCTTAATATTATAATTTCTAAATATAATTATATATAATCATTAACTCCTATATATATATATTAGTATAATATAGAGTATATATCTACATAATATACAGTATGCATTGATCTATTTATGGATTTACCTGCCCCTTAGGTGTTATCTATGGGCAGAGTCCTTGTTGTGGTAGCGGCTTGCATAATCTTAAGGGCTGTACTGAGCAGGGTGATGAACCACAATTTGACATTGAACGTCGCATGCGACTTACTCTCTAGAAGCTATAACCATTTCCTCTATGAATTTTCCTCCTTCGCTTATGCTTTACCTCTTTTGTCTAGTTTCTTTTGGTTAAAAGAGATTATTATTTTGTCGGTATTAAAAGAGTCATTGGGTATTTCAGTTAAGTTGTGTGGTTAGTGGCTGTCTGTATTGAATATAACCAATAATATCGTCTAATACCATACATCTATCTAATACATTTCAGATCTTGTATGATGGAAGCAACTGATCGTGCTTCTATTCCTGCTATTTCTTGTATAAATATGTGGATAGGTTAGCTATTATGAGTTCTGTTATTTATCTCTTCCATACCCATCCTTTATATTCCTATACTCTTTTCTATTAACGGTCTTCCTTGAGTCTGAGACTTGCTAAACCTGAGTGATACACTTAATCCGCAGCTGAGCCCCAATAACTCTTTTTACTTTCTTCTCAAATTCTCAGTTTACTGCTGTGATCTCCCTTGATCAAGAAACATTACAATATATCAATAGTTTCTGAAATATTAGATAATGTCCCTCGTATTTATTTGAAATATACCTTAACCAGCAGATTTTGTCTCCTGTATCCTAGCCCAGTACCTGATTTATTATCCATTTGATTACAAAAGATTTTGCTATGTTTTCTTGTCACCTTGAAAAGTGTAAGGTATCACGTTAAAAAAAAAGTAGGGAATAGCAGGAATATTCTTTGTTTTCTTGCGAGATTCAATCGCTCAGTAAGCTAAACCGCATTCCTTGTGAAACTTCAATCTTTAAAACACTCAGACTTCTTCATTTCTTCTCTCTAAACACCTTTGAAACTTCTCCATATGCCCGTACGACGTGCTCTACAAATTGTCAATAACCTGTAAACAACATAAATATCTTGGACTGAACTAACCAAAAGTGAAGTTCGCTCTTGTGAGAACTCATTATCAAATCCCGGGAATGTGACTATAAATAGGTCCACACGAGAAGCTGACCGAATTGGTTTCAGATTGCGTAGCAATTTTTTTCTGACTCAGGTACTGCACGTATCATATAGGGTCTTATTTTCGACATCTGTGTGATTTTTTCGGGACTATAATGTGTAATTTCAACTATTTGTTTGGTTGGATCTCTCAGCTCCTTCCACCGCTTGCGCCTTTTCGGATATGTAGTTTGAGCGAGAGGTTTAAGAGACCTCAATAAAACTGCCCATAGTTACTTTCTGTCTCTTATTCATATTCGCTTGAACCCATTTCATCCTGGCGAGGTGAATATTGGCTGCCGGCCATATTCATTTATTTTCTTATATAGTTTACAACGGCAGGTGCTCGCGAGACTTGACCTCTCGCATTCCTCTTAATCACGTCTGTCGCCTCTCGTAAAATAAGAGGTGCCTTACTCTCATTTTTGTCAGTCTTGTGTAAGAGAGTATTGCGAGACTCAGAGGTTTATACTCGTTTGGTGGTGCCCTTCCATTCTTTTCCAGCCACATGTCTGTTGTTGTTGAATAGTTTGGTTTTTCACATATGTTTCTTCCTGGATTGGAGGCAATCTTTTCCTGCTCTATTACGCTCTCTCACGTTGCACCCACATGGGAAAATAGCGGTTAGTACAAGGGATTCTTGAATAGGGGTGAATTTACTTTCGAGCGCGCGGTTGGTTTTATATTTTTTTTCATAGGATGTCTTTATTTTGTTTTTCCCCCCCATTTGGAAACACGAGCCCCTGCCCTGTTGAATGATGGGTAACGTCAGGTATATAATGAAATAGTAATAATAATTTTATATTACCCTAATGAGCTCATTTTATACATTATATATCGGCTAATATTATATGTCATATAATAATATATTAGTATAATATATGAATATCTATAATACATATTGAGTATATATGGATATAACATTCCTATTTTAGTATTTAATATGCTCATATAGTAAATAATATAACTACTTATATAATAACTATTCAGTATACTATATTAATCACTATAAATACTACGGCTAATGTGAGCATACTATATATAACTAAATACTATCCTCATAAACTATATATATATAAAATCTATTCACCTGCATCGACATACTAAGACATATACCCATATAGAATTTTAGATATGCGATCTAAAGATGAGCCTTTCATTCTATACGATTACTAAATTAATATAATATATAATATATAATCACTAATAATAATACTAATACTAACTAATAATCCCCTATATAACAAGTATATATATAATCTATGTTAATAATATAAATTAATAATTCACTTCTTTTGTAGGGTATTTACCAACTAAATAATATAATTCATATTAAATATATATTAAAATTATATTATATATTTTAATAATATATTAATATAATATATATTATATATCTATATATATTAGTTAATATTAATTAATATTAATTTTATAATATAATAAATTAATGATTATTAGTGGTCGTTGTCC
>JABUQX010093992.1:12500-40000 GCA_015478945.1 Trachelipus rathkii
CGTTCCGAAGATTATTAAACAGCTTTGCAGCCCCACAACTATCGACATACTGAAAGCTCTAGCGGAGAATAATGTCAGAAGAATCCAGCTTATAAAAGCACCAAAGGTGATTCACTTTAAGCCAATATGAAAACGAAAACACATTAAAACTTTAGAAAAAATATTATTTATTGATTAGTAATTACTACTTCATATCTATCGATTTGATGTATTTTTTCACTTTTTCTACCACTAAACCCGTTAAAAACGTCGTCTTGCAACATATAAGGTCATAATTTTATTTCGCCAAGATTTAGGGGGGCAAGTGCCCCCCCCCGCCCCAAGGCCTACGGCATATATATATATAGAATATATATATACTATATATATAGTATATAATATATAATATATATATATATATATATATATATTACTATTTTATAATATATAATATAATATATATAAATATATATATATATATATATATATATATTATTATATATATATTATATTTACTGATTAATGATTTACTGATTACTGCCCTTTTAAAATCAGTAAAAACTATACGCTTTTACTGTGAATATTTTATTCAAAGAACTAATTTTATGTTATGGCAGGATAAAATTTTGTTATTTTTATTTATGTTTGGTTAAAACTTTGTTATGTTTGCAATATTCGTTGGCGATTATTTGAATATTGGACGATTGATTATGATGAATTTTTGTAAATATTACGAAGTTGATGTAAAAAATTGTTAACTTACATTATGATCGTTGTCAGATGATGATTAACAGGGTTATGGCTAAATTTTTGCTTTAAAGATTACGATGTTAATGTAAAATAACAATGGATATGTAGAGATATGCTTGAAAAAGTGGTGAAATAGTTACGTTTTGTACGAAGTGTTAGGTACTTTACTTGTTGTTAAGTGCGGAAGTTTGTAAATGTTAGTATTCGTACGTAATGTGTGTTAGGTTTGTCGTTGTAAATTATATTAAGTCAGGTTATGTTAGGTTAGCTTTATTTTAAGGAAAACGTTGTTACGTTAGCATATATATCGATGGTTAGTAAATAAAAAACTTATGTTTGTGTTAGTTTATCGAAATATACTTTGAAATTGGACATGAATCAAAGATTAAAGATCAAAAGGTCATGGAGGGAGGTGGGGAGGGGTTGATGGTTTGATTTACGATTTACTGTTTAAAATCATTAACTATTACAATTACTATGAATATTTATTTCAAAGAACTTATTGTATTTATGTTATGTGTGGATTAAAACTTTATGTTTACAGTTATTCCTCTGGTCTGTATGATAATTAGACAAGTTTTTGAAAATTTTTTTAAAATTACTTCAATGAAAATTAACTTAATATGTTAAATATGCTTGAAAAAAAATGAATAGGCTTACGATATGGCATGCCAATTTATTACTTTACGTGTGTTAAGTGTGGTGGAACTTGTAATGTTAACAGTTTATTCGTGTGTAGGTGTTAGGTTTGTCGTGTACATTATTTCTTAGTTCATGTTTATGCTATGTTAGCTTATTGCATGTGAAACTTTATACTTTAGAGTATAATTGGATGCATCAGTATGAGTAATTAACAAATGTTGATAAATTTTTGTTAAATATGACATGTTAATATTAAATTAACATTGTTATGTAGAATATGGCTGACAAAGGGTAGAATAGGTACGTCTTTGTATTGCTATGTTAGTTGCTTTACTGTTGTTAAGTGTGCAACTTTGTTAACGTTAACAGTGTATTCATGTTTAAGGGATGTTAGGCTTGTCGTTGTGCATTATATTCATAGTTCTCAGATGCAGGCTATGTTAAGCTTTATTAATGTGAAAAACTGTTACGTTAGCATAATTCGTGATCAGTATGGTAATAAACAAGGTTATGATAATGGTAAATATTACCATGTTAATCTAAAATTAACATTGTTATGCTAGAGATATGCTTGACAAAAATGTGAATAGGTTACGTTTGTATGTCTTGTTAGTTACTTTTACTATTGTTAAGTGTGAACTTTGTTGAATTTTAACGTGATTCGTGTTTAATGGTGTTTAGGTTTGGTTTGTTTGACATTATATTCTTAGACCTGATTATGTTATATTAGCTTTATTAATGTTTGAAAAACTTTGTTTACGTTAGCATATATTGATTGATCAGTGTATAAAGAATTTGTTTTATGTTATGTTTATACAAAAATATACTTATGGTATATATATTCATGGAGATCGATAGATCAGGGATGGTCATGCAAGAGTAGGGGGATGGTTTGATTTACTGATTTACTGATTTAGGTATGTAAAACATGACAATTTACTAAAAAATATGACGAATCAATAGATCAAAAGATTAATAGATTCACGGGTTGAGCAGGAGGGTGTTGGATGGTGGTTTGATTTTACTGATTTACTGCTTTAGTGTATGTAAAACATGACAATTTTAGTAAAAAATTAATGACTTGAATCAATAGATCAATAGATCAAATAGATCACGGAGAGATCAGGAGGTGGCTGGATGTGGTTTGATTTACTGATACTTGCTTAGGGTAGTAAACATGACAATTCTTAGTCAAAAAATATACTGGTGAATCAATAGATCAAGTAGATCAATAGATCAAATAGATCATGATGGATAAGAGGGTGGCTGGATGTGGTTGATTTACTGATTTACTGATTTAGGTTATGTAAAACATGACAATTTTAGTAAAAAAAATATGACTTAATCAATAAATCAATAGATCACGGAAGGGGTGAGGAGGCAGTTTGATTTACTGATTGAACGTTTTAGGGTATGTAAAAACCAAAACAATTTTAGTAAAAAAAATGACTTGAATCAATAAATCAATAGATCAATAGATCACGGAAAGGGCAGGAGGGCAGTTTGGATTTACATGATTACTGCATTTACTGCTTAGGGTAGCAAAAAACGGTAAATTGTAAGTTATAAACAAAAAGAAATAAGAAATTTATTTATTTATTTATTTATTTATTATTATTTTCTTATCATGATCTTGAAGAAATCCTGGCGAGATTTACGGGCTCGATAACTTATAGAAACACACCAATATTGTTGTTATACGAATGTTTATTAACTCGGCACCGCATCTTCTCCAGCACCGGAGCCGATGCCAACTCCTCAGATTCCATACCAACTCTTTCTAGAAATTCAACTTTGAACCCTACAAATTTCAGCCTTCTACGAACATGTCGATTTTTTTAGGGGGGCCCTTCGGGGGGCCCACAGGTACGTAACATCGTCTACGACGAGGTTACGTCATCATCTAACCTCCTCCAAATTTTAACCCGATGCGACAACTCTAACCCATGTGTAGAAATAATATATCGGAAACAGAGCTGGAGCCGGAGCCGGAGCCTAAAAAAATCGATCCCGTTAGGAATCGATTTTCGACTCATAAACGATTCCCTTCGAGAATCGATTATTCATGTCGACATGGAGCAGGAGTCGGAGCCGGAGTCGGAATCGGAGGCTGAGCTGGAACCGGAGTCGGGGGTTGAGCTGAAGGCGGCTCAAAAATTGAACTACCTTCGGTGGTTCAATTTTTTTCGACGTAATAATAATAATAATAATAATAATAATAATAATAATAATAATAATAATAATAAAATAATAATAATAATAAAATAATAATAATAATAATAATAATAATAATAATAATAATAATAATAATAAAAATAAATAATAATAGCTGTAGTCGGCTGGTCAATCGAACACTTGCATGAAATAATAATAATAATAATCTTTATTTCCGGTTTAGGCCTAAATCGGAAGCGTCAAAAGGGCGTAAGCATCATATTTTAGCTACGCTCTCGGGGGGAGGTACCCCCTATATACATCCTAGAGACTTGAAAACTCGTCTGTAATCAGTTTAACACCTCAATAGATTATATACCAAGTTTTAAGACGATAGCTTTAATAGTTTTCGAGAAATCGCTGGTCACTCTCAGATTGCTCCATAACTACTACTACTATTATTATTATTATTATTATTATTATTATTATTATTATTATTATTATTATTATTATTATTATTATTATTATTATTATTATTATTATTATTATTATTATTATTATTATTACTACTACTACTAATTATTATTATTACATTTGCAGCTGTTATATAATTTTTATATCCTAAAATAAAATACTAAAATAAGCAAAATAGAAGAGATATATGTGAAAGTATATAATAGTTTTTATAAGAAAGTGAGAAAAGGCGGCAAACTGCTCAGCAACCGACGCTATCCACAGTGTTTAAAATGACAGTATATAGTTTGTATCAGACTGTCATTACACTATAAATTGTAATTCCTGTATTCAGCAAAACAGAGTAATGCTTTGTATCTTACCAACATTTTAACCAATGTGTAGAACATGTGAGGCTTTTGCAAATATATCTTATATGTTACTGTTTTATCACATTAGTTTTGAACTTTTGATAGTAGGAGTGGGTGAGTGTAGCGAACCAAATCTTCTAGTTTGCTTTTCCAGTAATTGCAGTTTGGCAGTCTCCAAAGTTCTTGCTTGAAAAGTCTTTATAAGCAAGTACGCTTTTACCCGTCAGTCTAAGTACTATTTTTTTTATAAGCAATAACCTATGCAAAACACATTGTACAATTCTCGAAAAAGAATGGGAAGATCGAAATAATTACAACAATATAGCGAAAGCGACTCGATATTAATCCTCCTACATAGCCCAAGAAGGAGATCTTGAAAGAGCACAAGCTAAGGACCTTATAAGTTTCATGGCGCAGATAAATAAGTGTTTTTTTTATTTTTTCATATATTAGTAATATAGTACAATAGCAATTATTTAAGATGTAAACTACTAGAGAGATACAAATTCGTAATAGCTTTTACCTCTAGTCTAAAAGAACTAAAAAAAATTAATATATAAATACCCCAATCTGCTGTTAACTACATACCACCCTTCCCCCTTGGTTTGTTTGGTGTATTCAAAAGACTTTTTTTTGGTCTGAGGTATTTAGTTTTTTAAGTACTAACTCGGGCCCTTTTTGGCTTTATTAAATTATAACTAACTAACTTATTAGGTTAAATTTGTAAGGTGAGTAGGAGGTAAAGAGAATAGAGGTAGGTTGATAAGGTTGAGAAAGGGAAAATTACAATTAACCTAATAACTCTTTACGAGTGTGTGGATTAAAATATTTTTTGTTTCACTGCCTCACTAAATAAGACGGTTTTTGAATTTGAAGTGATTCCGGCAGTTGTTTATTTTTTAGTGAGAATTTCTGGTCAACCGTCCATATTGAAGGGCGCACAAAAGATATAAATTCCACTAAACTAATATACTGTAAAATAGGGTAAACACGCTAATAGTTTCTATATTCCTAAAATAAAATACTATATCCTAAAATAAAATACTAAATGAGCAAAAAGAGATATATCATGTGACAGTATATACAGTTACTGAAGAGTTGCAATGAAAAGTGACTGAAAACCATTGCAATTAAAGAATTTAAAGTTTTTACAAATCAGATAAATTCCTGCGAAGGAATTTTTGACACTTGACAGCCAGCCTGTCTATGAGGTCTTTCTTTGACTGAATTGAGTTGAGAAATTTGATTCTCTGAGAGTCAAGTTGAGGTGAATTTATACCTGAAATTTTGGAAGGTTGTACATCTGACATGGGAGCAGTTCACTATTACTTTGATAACTGATTAAATTTGGGATCATAACTTGAATCAGTCTTTTCAATTGTTGTTGACATCTTGAATTGGAGACGCCATCACTGGCCTTCGCTTTCACGCTCAAGTTTCTTCCCTGGAGACGAGTGGTGTAATAGATACTCCAACGGGTTAGAGATGACAAAATAGAATAGTGACAGCTGTTTTGGTTCTTATCTCTCTCCTTCTTAAGTAAACACTCTGATCTTATCGTCATTACAACAATGACTTCCAGAAACTGCTGCCAAAAGCAGAGGGTCCTAGCTACTTGTTAGGTGGTGAATCAGAACTATAGTACTCCACCTTATTCTGTTGGTCCCTCTGACTGATAAGAGCATTTCTACTTGTCTGGCGCCAGTGATGGTATGCTTACAGACCGTACCATATTCAACCTTCCTGCAAGATCTCCAAACACTCTTCCCTGAGCGCTTAGAGTTAATGGCTTAAGTACTGTTGTGAGGGGAAGTTTTTTCCATACATCTGGGGTGGGAAACTTCATTGAATATGAGGTTTTGATTGCCATAAGGCTTCAAAAGGAAATTACATGGAGGCAATAACTTCCAAATCAAATTATCTGATGCCTATAGGTTTTAAGGTCTTGAATTCGATTAACCCAATTGGTGATATTTGAGAATACTTGTTAACAGTTGAAAGTAGGTTAAAGTTGCTTTACCTATAGTTTTATAGAGACATCCCTTAACTGTTGTGATCGATTCTCTCCCAAACTGATCACCCAAACTGGAATAGACCTGGAATCTTCTTCGCTAATGTTTGATGTTTATTAGATAGCTCATATGTTCGGAAGAACATATATTTGAAAGACAAAGACTCTGAGACAGTATTATATTTTTTCCACCTTGTTTTGAATTCCCTGGCTTATCTCGAGTCACAACATTGACGGTAAACCTGCCCACACTATTATACCTTCATGTGCCAAACGTTGGATAAAGTCTGAAAAAGGATTCAGTGGACATATCTGGAAGGACATCAACATGAATTGCTCTGATATTAAGTTAAAGGCAGGTGAAAATTAATTGATACATTTTTTGAAATTCCTTATCATAAATCTTTACAACGAGATGGCCCTGTAAAGTCCACACCAGTATACTCAAAAGGACGCACAAAATTTAACTCTATGGCTGCGGACTTAACACGATCATATTGCGTATATTTAATTAGGGTATACACTGTTAAAGTTTTTCCCTGCCATACTCAAAACAGTCTGATCAAACATTTTTATAGCCTACCTGTCTTGAGGTTAATCCAGAAGACCACATGAGCTCTACTGAATTGATAGTGGTTTGAACACGCAAGTGTTGACATCTAGAATCAAGTGTTGACATCTAGAATGAAAGTCTCTTATGATCAATCTAGTGAGTTGATGATCCTTGCCAAGAAGAATTGGATTTATCAATCAAATATTATAAATAAAAGTGTTTTGGCAATTCTCCCTTTGGATTGGATTAGGCCTTTATCATCTAAGAATAAGTTAAGTTGATTGACCAGGCATAGGAAACTTCCCACTACTTTATCTAGGATATTATCGGAGAAATAAATATGTACCTTAGAAAAATGACTGGCTGCATTCATCAGCTTCACCATAGAGTTGGGCTTTCTGAACACAATCTTCATCCAGCCCCTTTACTCTGCTAATGAATTATGATATTTTTGAAGTTACTTTATAAAGCCACTGCACACTTGAGTAAATCTTTTTAAATGGTAACAAGACTGAGAACAACCACAGTCGTGTTACATTGTAAAAGTCTTTTCCTTTATTGGCCTAGACAAACATATTATTTACTATAGGCTTGAGATTGGATACTAGAAGAATCCAAGAAGGACCCTTTAGCCATAAAGCCCAATTTTGAAAGAACAGTAGAGGTTTGGTAAACCTCTGGTAATAAGACATCGCTGTGTTTTCAAGTAGTATTGATGTAAAAAGCATAACGCATGGAATATTATGTACTCTTGCTCCCACTTGATTTTTGATTTGGATAAATATTTATTAGTTTAAAGGATTCAAAAAATGTATTTTATTTTTTGACTTTCCAAGCATTTTTTTTTTTAAATGACAATTTGAGCATCTACGAAGACCTTTATGTTTTTGACTGTAACATTAGGAAAATTCTGATAAAATTTGATTTATATACACTTGAAAATAGAACACAGATAACATCACTAAAGAGAGGCAAAGCTCCTAGATTTGAGGGGGGCCACCTTGCCTTTGAAAATATTAAACTAGCTTGACCATAATTTCCTATAAACTGCAAAACCATAACCAGATGTTGAAGCATAAAATACGAATTAAGAGTTTGAGGTAGAAGGTGAGAAAGCACACCTTTGAATATTTCAATATTATGTATTTTATTTAAATCTGAACAGAGAGAAGACCAGGAAACTAAAAGCATCGCAGGGGACCCTTCATTCATCCCTAATTGTAGATGTAATTGCCTATTATTGGTCCTAATTAATAGTCCGACTCTTAAAACGTTAAACGGTCAAGATAATTTGAACGGATCAAAAATCTTGGACACGTGATAACAACAATCTTTTGGTTTTGCATCAGATTTAACTGAAAATTTTGCAAGTTCTTACTATCTGTAAAGAGGATTAAAGATCATCCAAGATACCTTTCCGTCTCGATTCCTGATGTCATGTCTATCTCTACTCTCTCCTTCATAACACGCTCTTAATTGAATCATGTATTAAGAGTATCCACCACTAAGAAGGAAAGAACCATAAGCAATTCGTATCTTCTGATAAGTTCTTTTAATTTCTATAAAATTCTCGTCTCAAGTCTTGAACGATTAACATTATCTAAGTCGAATGCTGAATCATCCTCATTTGAGTAAACCTGATGCTTAATGATATAATTGAAGATGAAAGGTGAGGATGTGAAACCAAAAAACTATGGTTGAGTATCGATAAGCTTTAATTGAACCATTAACTTTCCAAAAAAAAGCAAAAGCGATTGCGGTCTTTGATAAGATTTTAACTTAATCAGACGGAAGGTGTTTGAATATCTGGTCAGACATTTTCGGCGATATTTTGCTGGAATTGTACCCAAGTGTACAATGAAACCTTTGAAGAATAGATCGAAATGATGAAAGAGTAGCCTATTCACCAGTGCCCCAAATTATTTGATTTTTGAATTTTGAAATTTGTGCTATTAGACGCAAAAAAACTAAAAAATTTGAAGTTGAAAGTGATCTAGGCCTGTAATGCCTAACTAAAATGATGATTTTTGAGAAAGATGAAGACTAGGCCTACCAGTCTTTTCCTTATTAATTTGTAATTTGTTAATTTTGAAAGGTTTAGAAGACCACACACACACAAAAAACAAATATTTTGAGGTTGAAATGACCTAGGCACTAGGCCTAAGTTTTGAGCTTGAATTTTTTAGGAAATCACTGTAATGTAATGGTTAGGCAATGATGCATTGCTTAACTAACTCTCATACCAAATTTGAATTAATTTACACTAGACTACTAAACTTAGGACAAAAACGCCAATGGCTAGTCTCGATAGGCCCACGTGGCTTCTACGTCTCTATTATTTTTCTTTATATTTAAATAAACCTTTATAATTTTATATGATTTTGATTCTAATAATACACCAAATATCGAAACTGTATAAAGCTTCGGAGAGCTAGATTATATACTTTGCAATATTGCTATCACGAGTTATCAAAGACTTGCACAACCCCGTTCGTTTGAACCCTATATAACGACTTACACATTGAACAAAACAAGTCTTTGAATGATAAAAGAACTAAAAAAATTATATATTAATACAATTGTGTACTACATAATCCTACCTTGGGTTGTTGGTTATTCAAGACTCTCATTTGGTCTTGAGGTAGCTTATTAGTTTTTTTAGATTAACTCGGCCTTTATTGGCCTTTATTAAATTATAACTAACTAACTATTAGGTTAAATTGAATAGGTGAGTAAGAGATAAAGAGCAATAGAGGTAGGTTGATAAAGGTTGAGAAAGGAAAATTACAATTAACCTAATAACTCTTTACATTTTGATTAAAATTTTTGTTTCACAAGCACGACTAAATAGGACGGTTTTTGAATTTGAAGTGATTCCGCAGTTGTTATTTTTTAGTGAAATTTCTGGTCAATTATATTGAAGGGGACAAAAATATAAATTCCACTAAAACTAATATACTGTACAGCTAATCAGTTTTCTATATCTAAAAATAAATAACTAATATCTTTTAATAATAAAATACTAAAATGAGCAAAAAAGAAGATATATATGTGAAAGTATATAATAGTTTTTATAAGTCACTTATGTATTTTAAAATTTAAATTTTAATGTTATTTCTTGTTTAAATATTCTAATATACTAGTATAAATTTATTTGGATTATCAGTATTTATTCTAGCATTGTTTGCTTTAATTAACTAAAAATAAATAAATAAAAAAATAAGATAAATAATAATAATCTAATAAGTAAAAATATCAAAAAAATTTTTCATTGGGTGAAGAAGGAGTTGGAGGAAAGTTTTCGATCAGTCGAGTTGGAATCAGAAGAAATTTTTAATTCTTTGGAAATTAAGTTGGAAAGTTTGACAATAATGATTGTTCTGCTGGTTTCGATTGCGAAATTATATATGTTTGAGAATTTATTTATTGTTGAGTAGTGTGAGCCTATTAGCTTTGATTAAGACATGATTTGGATATTGACGTCTTTTGGTAGAAAAATGACAAAGAAAAGGGAATTGAAATCTAGATAAGTTTTTTCATAATAAAATTTTTAGGGTAATTATATATCATTCGATATTCAATATATATACCTATTATACATATAACTATAAATATAATATATAATACGCTCACTCCTATACTATCAACTAATAAATAAAACTATTACTTTACGCAAGCTTTATCAGCGCGCCAAAGCACTTTCCGACTATAAAACTGAAGGTTCCAAGCGGAGATCAACTGTCTGAAGACAGCTAGCAGACAAAAGCATATAACCTAGTTGACTTCCAGCAATATGAAATGAACACATATATAAAACTATAAAAATATGTAGTTCATATAAATAATGTTATAATTAGTCCATTACTCCTTCAGTATTATCGATCTGGATTTATATTAACATTTTTTATTTTTTTTACAGTTTTTTCTACTAATAAACTTAAAACATTGTCTGGCAAACATCTAAGGTTCAGTTTTTATTTTGCCAAGATTTAGGAGGGGGGCAAGTGCCCCACCCTGCACCCCCTGCCTACGCTATATATATCTATACTAATAACCTCAATATATATATAATACACTATAAAAAAAATTGATATATAATAAACTAAATTATAAAATATAATAATAAATAATAATAAAAAATATAATAATGAATATAATATATAATATATATAATAAATAATAATAATAATGAAGTAAATAAAAACCTAGTAAAGAACAGCGACACACACACAAGTTTTGATAGCACCGAAAATTTTCTAAGTTCAAAATAATTTATAAGTTCTTAAGTTAAGTTTAAGTTAGAGTTTTTTTTAATAAAATTGTATTTCGTAGCAAGCTTCGGCATAATTCCAGAAGCTCTGCCACTAAAGAATTTTCCTAAAACTAACTAAAAATCAAAGCTCTGATAAGTTTGAATTTTTGACTTAGACAATTTTCAGTCTCAAAATGTGGGGGTCGCTGTCTACAGTATTACTATATAGTATATATATATATATAATATATAGTATTTTATAGATATATATATTATATAGTGATAAATATATATATATAATATACTAATATTATAGTATAGTTAATACTTGTAGACAGTGACCCCACATTTTGAACCCCTGAAAATTTTGTCTAAATGTCGCAAAAATTTTCTAAGTTCAGACAAGTTAAGTTTTTTTAAGAAAATTCTTTAAGTGGCAAGCCTTCTTGGATATTCATGCCGAAGCTGCACTAAAACATTTTCTTAAACTCCTAACTTTACTTAACTTTTCTGAACTTGAAAATTTTTTTGAGTTAGATAAATTTTTTCAAGAAAACTATGCCACTATTCTAATTAGTAAAAATACTATATTTATATGTATTATATATATGTTTATATATTATATATTCATATATATACTATATATATATATATATATATATATAATATATATAATTATATATAGCGTCGGGTGGGGTGATGTGGACACTTTAGGTATAAAACTTCGTCTCCCAACTTTCCCCCTAATACACTTTTGGATTTTTTTTTTTTTCTGAAAATCAAGGCCTTATAGTAGGTTAAAATCAATTACATAAATAATAATGTTAATTCTAATATAATAGTTTTTTTATTAAAGTCTTAAATAAAGCTCATTTACCTCAACCTTGGAGGGGTGAATTGGGCAATCTGTTTAAATTCTTCTGAGGTATTAAATTGAATTTTATATTTTAATTTTATACTAATATATTATAAATTAGTATAAGTTTTAATTAGTATTAATTATAAACCATATGCAATGTTGGTTAAAATAAGAATAAAAATGTGGTGGCCCAATTCACCCTTCCATAAAAATTTCGAAAAACTTTTTGTAATTTATATTGTTCATATAAATTTAATTTTTTTTATTTTAATTTTTACTTAAATATAGTACTGTTTATTATATTAAAATTAGCTATACATAATAAAATGGTTCCATATATATATATAAAATAAGAATAACAATGGTAGCCCGATCCACCCCATCACAATTTTTATGGCGAGGTGAATCGGGCCAAGGTTAAGGCCGGCAGTGGAATTTTAGCCACTGTACTGCTTGAATACCAAAAATTTACTTTTCCAGTTTAAAACTAACATACTCAACTGTAAAAACATTGACAAAAATATTAAAATCCATCCACAATTTTCATTTTATAAAAACGAGTTGTTTTCTTTTTTTTTAAAAAACTCACATTTTTTCAAAGTGAAATTCTATTGAAGGGCAATTTTATACCCTAATTTTATTATATTTTTTAAAATATAAAACTGTCTAGAATTAAAATATAATCTAAATAAAACCTTGTAGTACTACCGTGTGGCTATTGAATGAGGCAAAAAAATGTTTTATTTAGGTTTATTTTTTTTTTTTTAAGTGGAACTGATTCACGCCTCTAAAAAGGGCGGACCCGGTCCACCCACCTGTATGCTATATATATTATATATATTATTAATATACTATATATTATATATAGTATATATCATATTATATATTATATATATATATATATATGTAAATTTTTATCATATATACTGTATATATATAATAGCTATTAAATTATTTTTTTTTTACATTACATAGAAAATATTATTTTCCAATTTTTTTTTACTTTAAATATTTTTAATTTTTTACATACATTTTTTTAATAAAATAAATTTGTTGATAATCGATTAAACAATTATAATAATGATAAATAATAAATAATTTGATACTTGCATACATTACGTTTCGACTCTATTCTTCATCCCTATATGAACGAAATAAAGAAAAAAAGTTATGTTTTTCCTAGCATTAATTTTTATATTTTTATTGAAAATATAAATTTAAATTATACGTTAATCTGTAAAAAAAACTTCAAAGAATTTTTTGATACCATTTTTGTAAATTATAAGTTTATATATAGTTTTAATGCAATAGTTATGTAAAGTTCATTCACCTCAGCCTAATTATTACCCAGGGACAATTATGACAGCTTACTTTTAAACAGTATAAAGAATATGTATCTATTTTGTGTAAAAGTAGTTCTGTTGTTATTCTTATTCACATTTGCAGATATACAAAATCTAATAACTGAAATATCACTTGTATTACAATTAATTATTTTTCCTTTTCTTTTTAATTACTTGATGTTTGTTACTAACCTTTATTTGTTCTTTTCTGTACATAGAATCTAGAAGAATGATTTATAAATTTAAACCTGGAAACTTTTCAGCTCTTTATACTGTATTGAAAAGATTAAGTGGTTTTACTTTCCATAAATCTAAATTAAGTACTATGTCTCCTGTGAAAGTTCTTAGACCAGGTAAGAATATATATATATATATATATATATATAATACTATATATAATATATATATAATTATATAATAATATATATATAATATATATATAGGTAGCTAATATATATATATATAGTATACTATAACTATTATACGTTATAAGAGTATATATATCTTATATTATATATATATATATATATAATATATTAGGGATGTACTGGAACCTCGATTTTTTAAAAGTTCTGGTTCCGGCTGGAACTAACTTGGGTAATAGTCTCGCTACCTCTGGATCGTTAATAGGAGAAATTTGTCCCGACATATTTAATTATCAAATGGATATCATTGTAATCCATGTATATAAGTATAGTTTGTTCAAACATGTAAGAGTGACATTGGCTTTGGCTAAATTTACATAAAATAATTTTTCTTTCTTGCCACTTATTTCTGGGGTACTGTTTATAGTGTAAAGTTTTTATGGTAAATATTCTTAATTTTTGCTTTTGTATGTAGTGCAAAATTCATGGGCTACTGCATTTAAAAAGTCAATGTCTGGGATACCGTCCTTGTCAGAAACTCACAAAATGCTACAGAAAACTTGTAGAGATTTTACTGATTCAGAATTGAAACCAATAGCTGGAATCATTGATAAGAGTAACAGCTACCCAAAAGATCAAGTGAGTTAACAGAAATGCTTTCTTTAGATACATATAGCTGTGAAACATGTAATATAAGATTGTAGGGCATTGGGGCAATTTTCCAAATTAATATATGATTTTACTAAAATTAAAAACTGTAACATTACAATACTTATTATTTTACTGTTGAGCAAAGCAACAATACTATTTTTCAAATGTTTAAAGAAAGTATCATATATTGTATAACAGAAAAAATATATATTTCACTATTTTAAATATTAATTGAAAAAAAAATTAGGTGTGTTTAAGGTTGATCATATTTTATATTTAGATATTCATATTTTAACTTGTGTTTAAGGTTGATCAAATTTTATATTTACATAATTCAATTTATGCTGGTTATTTAAAAAAAATTGATTGCTTAGGTCCTAGAGCATTATTAACAAAAACATTTATTTATTGCAAAGGTGAAAAAATTGGGAGATTTAGGATTGATGGCCATTGCTATACCAGAAAAATACTGGTGAGAAGGCTGAGAATTGTATCTTTCTATACGCCAGTAGAGAGAGGAAATATCTATGTAATATATATATATATATATATCATATATATATATATATATATATATATATATATAACGATATATATATATATATATATATATATATATATATATATATATATATATATAACTGCTATATATATATATATATAACTATATATACCTATATATATATATATATATATATATATATATATATTATGTAGCGACGAGAGAGACAACCCTGCCAAGCCAGTCGAAAAAAGAAAAAGAAAACCTACACATTTTGTACGAATAATAAAAATATCACGAAAGTAAGCGCTCCAGCCAGCCGTTCTTAACTCTTTTGTAGAATAAAGAGAAATGAAAAAGAAGGTAAGAACACTGGATACTCGAGGTGTTACTAAGGAGACCAGCTATTCAATAAAACGCAGACACACAAAGTCATATAAAAATATATAATTAAAAAAAACAGACATATATACAGTTTGTGCTTTGCACCATACAGTTCTTTAATATAAAAAAAATTTATACAAAATATAGTAGTTAATGAACGCGGACCCGATCGTAGAGGTAGTAAAATAGCACTACCAGAACGATCAATGAACCTATATAAATATAGGTTGATTCTCGCGACTGATAGTCAATTCAGTACAAATTATTTAAATTATTTATATCAGACACTCTCGTGAGTGTCAGAATATGTCACAGACGCGTCAACAAGACAATTCACATAAGTATAACGATCAATCAACGCCGACAGGATCGCAGAGGTAATAAAATAGTATTACAAAAGCGATCAATAAACCTATATAAATATAGGAGTATTCTAGCGAAGAAAAAAAATACAAATGAACTACAAAATATACATATATATAAATATATGCATATTTACGCACTACAGAGAAATATAAGTATCGGAATATTGTCATAAACGGGAATACTATTCGATTACCCAAATAATTAATAGTTGGCTCTTTTAAATATAAGCGTAAGGCCAAATGGCAAAATAATGTATAGTAAAACAATAAAGATTATCGCGTTAACAATATCAGATTACACATGTGTAACCAATTGGCCACTCAGTTTAATACAAAAAAAATAAATATTAGTTAATCAAATTTGAGTGTAATACAAGAATTGAAACAGTTATCACCCCCGTGAGGGCAGAATATACATGTACACGAATTTATGTACATTTAAGGTGATTCAAGGTTACGACAATTAAGAGACTTTACAAACAATTTTAACTGCTATGTACGCATCAAAATATATCCAAGCAAGTTATTCCGCCTGTAATTAGTGACTACAACAATCTATGCGTATCGCAGGCAAGAACGGCTGTAAATCAATCAACAATGAGTGAAAAACATAACTTATTTATCTGCAGACATTCGACCCTCTGGTGTAATAAGTGTCATAAAGCGGCAGCATCAACGAGATAACCCGCAGCTTCGGCTATAGTCCGGCAATTATCAAGCCGCAAGTGAACAATGGCTAAATGGTGAAAGACCGGCCAGAGAAAGACTGAGACACTCAGGTCACGATCGAATATGTCTCATAAATTACTTGACCAACCGCGATCCCAGTATCAATCAGAATGAGACTCAAGTCGGAAGAATAACTCCGAGATTTGATCCCTGCAAAAACGCAGCTATCAGAGATCGTTCGCAGACTATTAAATTGGCAATGACAATTTTATTTGAAAGATTATTGCACAAAAAAAAATATAAAAGCAGGGTACACATACCCTTTAGCGGGGATCCTTTAAAAATGTAAAATTTGAAATAAATTGGCAGCGCTTTCAAAAGAAATACGTGGCAGAATAAGATCAACGCCACTGTTAAACTGCAACTTGCAATTGAATTAAATAATTATATTAAGCGGCAGAGTACAATTAATGCCGCTATCACACTGCAGTTTGATACTTTTAATTCAGTCTTTTTAAAATATATCATACACCTAACCTGCAATGGAAGGGAAGTAATAAATATCTACAACAAAAATGTGGGCATGCATATTTTAACATATATATATATATATACATATATATATTAAAATACACATAGACCCTCTACTTAGCTTTTCGGCTAAACGAGTTTTTGCTCCACTACCCGTGTATAAGGTTCTCTTCTTTAAGCCTTCCACTGTCTCGTGTGCACCTTCTGCACTCCCACCTTCCATTACCCGCTTGAGATGGGCGCATCACCTGGAAAGGGGAAAAAAGAATGCAATGGCAGCAGGCCCATTACATTATCCCCCACCAGAAAATGGCCCATTTTCTCAACAAACAGGAAAAAGAAGCTAGTCAATTGCATCCCAGGGCAACCGCTAATTGCATCACCCAAGTAAGTGCGAGAAGACAACATAATACCCCATATATAATTTACAATCCCACATTTGAGAAAAGCCATAATAAAAATTTAAACCAACAATTATCCAATTAAGAGCTTACAACATTGCTCGTTACACATAAATATTTTACAGATATAGGTTATTAATTGTATAACGTAGCATGATCTTTAACATGCAACATTATTCTTTGTATAAAGTGGGGCATGATCTTGACATGTAACATAATTCTTTTACTTATGACACGGTGCATATTACACCACTCCTGGGTGATTACATCCATAGCGAGTTAACCTCGGAATCTCCGATGACCAGAATGTTCTTCATCTGCAAATAAAAATACATCTTTTAGAACAAAGCTATGGTTACATATCAAAATGAACAATAAAATGAAAAATAAGGACCTGTAAGGCAATTAGTAATTAGTACATCGGAATTCATCATATTATACTCATTTTAAGTTCACCATCGAACCGTTTTTCGGAAGCACGGCTGGATCATGACATATAACACGGCTGCTTTGTTACTTGTGTGACGCAGATGCATGTTTTAATTTATGTTTCAATCAATACTCGACATTACTTCTTCTGCCGATTATGCGTGAACATTCTTTTTAGTTTTTATTTTTTAAATATTTCCTCAACAAGTAATTTATTTATTTTTATTTATTTATTTTTACGGTGCTAACATTACGTTTTTTATAATAATTTGTAAAAAAAAATTAATTACTTTTATCATAGATAATTAAGAATTTATTTTGTGATTAATTGTTTAGCCATGTTCCTTGGCCTTCGGCGCTGATACTCCAGAGGCACAGCCATGGTATTGGATAACTCCGCTACCGCCCCCCTGGATCTCGTATGCGGCCGTTGGTTTCTCACCTCCGGCTCCAGAATATCAGACTTCTCCGGCTCCGGGATGATAGCAAGCCTATCCGGTCCCCCATAGGAATCATTCATATACTCCCCAGGCAAACTCTCACACTCACTTTCAGACGACTCTAAATCGTACAGGACCCCCAGAGAACTATTATGAGGGGATGACCGTAACAACTTTTGCACCTGAGGGCTAAATCCCTCAAATGCTGACGTCTGGCCCCATGATTCATCCAGCTCCCCGAAAAACTCCTCCCGACCTTCAGATGACTCTATCTGAACTGACCCATCCGCTAACGGCGAAGCCGGTGCGAATTGAATCAGCGGTAAAAGAAATTCGCCTATTGCGATAAGGACGCGCCGAAGGATGTAATGCGGACATAGGAATCCACAATCGGGACTCCGAACTCGCAGACTCAATAAAACCCTCCTCAATAGGATCAATGCGACCGTGATTGTTGGTAGAACCAACAACGGAGGATCGACTCGGACCAGAGAACGACTCCTCAATGAGTTTTGCCACACTGCCACTAAGATGTTGTACCTGATCTAACACTACAGAGGATCGACTCGGACTGGAGAACGACTCCTCAATGAGTTTTGCCACACCGCCACTGAGGTGTTGTACTTGCTCTAACACTACAGGCTTCATCATCGCGTCTAACCGCTCTTGACTCTCAGCCAAGTCGTGCAGAGCAGAATATTCATCACACGAAAATGGGGAGGCCTCAAACCCCAGGAAATCCTGTTCTTCTTCCTCCAACTCCACGGCATCGAATAACTTCGGCTCCTCTGTCACCAAACTACTGTCTTCCCTTTCTTCCTCTGGTGACAAAACATCACGTACCTCCCTAACCTCCTCCTCGCACCCATCATCTGAATGCAACAGTAAGGTCTTAAAATAGTGGTTTCTCAAATATTCAGAACATCCACCGGCCGTAACTTTCACCGAATAATGTGCGGTTACCTACTTTGCTTTAGGCTCAGAGGATAGCCGAGGAAGTAACTTATATGACAGACTACCAGATACACCCTGCAGGAACAACAAGGACCCAGGTATATCGGGTTTAGCTTGTTTGTTTGACAAATCCCCACGGAAGATGGGTTTTATAAGCAACTTTATCCCCCTTCTTTATATCGAAGCGAAGATTTAAGAAAAGAGGTTTCCTCAATAATGACACCAAACCAAAGTTTCAGCAAAAGTATCGCTCTTTTTAATAAAACACAGCTAGGTGTGGCACAATAGCGAATCACACGTATTATTATACACAGGAAATTTACGGCCTGAGGCGCTCGGTAACTCCAAGGCAGTTTTTATACCAGCATCCAGTAAGGTCTACAGCAGAATACGATTGACCCTCTCTGTAACTCGTTACATTTAGTAACATATGGCTCCCGAGAAATTACCACGTGAAAATACCAAACTCGTAAGACCTCTTCAACGGTTCACCCTCAAATTCCAGCCACTCTATCACTAAGCAGCGGTCCCAGGGATATATGGCAGAAAAGGTAACAACTTGTACTTAAATGCATTCGCCACAGCAATACTAGTCTTCTTGACAAGTGGCACGGAAATAAATTTTGAAAAGTGGTCAATGGCCACAAAACAATAACCATTATTACCTCTTGACCGTGGCAACTGGAGCAAATCCACTGCCAACAAATCAAAAGGATGATTTGAAGTAATTTTCAGGAGTGGTGGTTTTACACTATTTGGGTTTGTCTTGTTCTGCTGACAATGTGGACAACTTCTACACACATCAGCCACAACTTGCACCACCCTCGGATTCCACAAGTCTTCATATATGAGAGAGATTAACTTATTCCTTCCCAAATGACCATACTCATAATGAATCTGACAGACTACAGCAATCAAATATGAAAAGGGAATTATATATTTCCTACGGTCCCCCGAATTGAGGCATAATATATCACCCTCCAAGGAAAGTTTATCACCCACTGTCTTATATAAACTCAAGGTCTTATCCCACTGCGGAACTGGGGTTTGAGTTTTAACCACCCTAACCAGTTTCCTCAAAGTTAGATCCTGTTTTTGCTCTCTCAAAATAACCTCACTGTCTATAGTAGAGTTAGACACTAGATTATGATCTACGTCAGATGAAATATTAAGACTCTGAACCTTTACCATATTTACCTGGCGATTGCCGTCATCATCCGGCGGTACATTCTGTTCAACATCATTTTGAATTGGATGCAGCAGATTATAATGTATACCAGATACACACCTCAAAGCACATACGTCACTACTTCCATCACCACTAATAAGGGAGTAGACGTATTATAATACACGTGCACCTGGTATTTACAAAGTTGGGCAAATGCTTGAATTACTTCCGGAATAGGCATCTGTCCAGGAAGTCTCATAAGTCTCAGCCTTTTCAAAGTATTCCTACCCTGCAGATTATATTTACTTGGATCTTTTAAAAGTTCATCCAACTACTTCTCGTATGTCTACGTGAGCACTCTCACTCCCCTCCAAGCATAGCGCGAAACATCTGAAGAGCGAATCACCCCCCCCAGGTACCTCCACCTGCCTAAAACCCCTTGGGACAGTGAACTGCTCACCCAAGCAGTTAACCGACTCCGATCCGACTCCGGTAAATAATCCGACTCCAAAGCAGAAAGTGGTGAACGTGACAACGCATCAGCGAGGACATTCTTCCTCCCACTAATATGTCGCACTTCGTAGTTATATTCGTTAAGCTCGTCTAACGTCCTAGCTATACGCCCATCAGCGGCCGACATGTTTTGCAAATATTGGAGCGGCTCATGATCGCTAAAGATCACAAACTTTTTCTCATTGCAAAGAAAAGGTCGTAAGGCCCTCACCGCCCACCGTAAAGCGGCTAACTCGCGCTCAACGGTAGAATACCGCTGTTGCGTTTCTGAAAAAGTCATTGAAATGAAAGCTATAGGTCGAGATTCGCCATCCTTCTGCTGCGATAGCACTGCCCCAGCACCGATGTCAGAAGCATCGACATGGAGTTCTAAGGGCGGAGAATTCAAACCATAATCCGGAAACGTTAACAATGTTGGACTTACCAACGCTGACTTGAGCACTTCAAACGCTGTTTGACACTCCGGCGTCCAACGAACCACACGTCCGCCAGTCTGGCACGATAACGGCTTGCCAATTTCGGAACAATTAGGAATATGGCGACGGTAGAAATTAACCATGCCCAAGAACTGCCTCAATTGCTTAACTGTCTTAGGCACTGGAAAATCAAGAACTCCAGATAAGTTTTTCTCCAGGGGAAGAATACCCTGACCACTAATAAGATGACCTAACAGACTCCCTACACAACTTCGTCTTCTGTGGCTTCAATTTAAACCCATTAGCTTGTAATGCCTTCAGAGCTTTTTCCAGAGAGACCAAGTGCTGCTCGAAAGTGCGGGACCTAATTATTATGTCATCCAAATAAGCCATGACCTCTGACCAGGGAATTCCTGAAAGAGCCAGCATCATGCCCCGTTGGAAAGTGGCTGGTCCACCCTTCACCCCGAATGGCATCCGAAGAAACTCATAATGAGAAAGAGGTGTTGAAAATGCAGTCTTTTCCACACTATCCTCGGCCATTTCAATTTGGTAATAACCACGAACCAAATCGATTGTGGTAAAGTATTTTGAACCCGACCCTTATTATATGTCGGAGTCCAATCAGGTTAGGTAAGGGAAAAGCGTCATCCTTGGTACATTTATTTAAGGCCCGGTAGTCGATACATAGACGTAAAGAACCGTCCTTTTTTCTCACTGGCACAACAGGAGCAGAATAAGGTGATCGACTTTTACGGATGATGCCACTGTCCTCCAACTCGTAACACTGTCGCTCGATCTCCTGCGCTAATGGCCCTTGAAATCGACGCACAGGTACATGGATAGGTCGATCAGTGGTCAATTCAATATGGTGTTGCACATTCTCAGCCAGGCCAACATCATCATCTCCCGTACTGAGAACAGAAGAGTACTTCAGCAACAGATTGAGAAGTTGCTCCTTTTGCGCATCGTCCAACGGAATATCCGAAAATTCAAATTCCTCAACGATCTTGTCTCGAGTCCAATATTCCTGCATATCTGGTTCGTTGGAGTCATTCTCAACAGCTTCCACATGAGCCACATTCACCTCAGCGACGTCAGAGATTGGCAGCACTTTACCGACCAAATAACCTTTTGGCACAAACCTTGCATGGTCACTGTAGTTACACACAGCTACCACCGGCGGGTTATTATGCGAGACCACCCCAGGAAGCACCTCCAAATTACCGTCCCGAACCCCCTCCAATAAGAGCGTGTCCTGAACGTATGGACAGCCATCAAGATTGATAAGCCTCCAACTTGGCATTCTCCCGAGTACAAATCTTCATTCCTTCAGCGCTTCTCACAGAGTCCTGGGCTATTACCTTAAACCGCTCGCCCTCACGACTGAGCAACTGATAAGTTGACATATCGGGGAGGAGATTATTGGCTCGCAACAAAGGAACTCCCAACACGAGGGATTCTTTCAAGCACTCCGAAGGAACCACATAAAACTCTTCAAAACCGGTGACGAACCCGCTACAAAACCGCAATGCAAGTTTGACCATCTGCGTCACCCGGACAGCATTGCGACCAATACCACTGATTGTTCTAACTGGTGATGAAGGACGCCGCACAATATTATGAAGTCTCTCCAAAACTGATGAATTAATGAGGCTGACGCACGCACCATTGTCAACAAGACAACGATACATCCGGTTGCCACATCCGACAACGGTAACATCGACATGAAGAGGTTGGCTATCCACATTACTAAAATGGACTTTAACCTCCCCAGCATTAAGTAAGGAATTGTCAACATTAAGATTCAGATCATCTAATCGCCCCTGAAGCTCCGTGGCCTGACCCAAAGTCACGGGGCTGTGGAGTTTAAAGGAGCACCACTGCACGCGCCTGGTTCGTGAATCTCGTCACAAGTGGTGCAACGGTTTGTTTTTGACCTGGCCCCCTGATTAGGTCTTTGGGGCTTAGGCGAGGGTCTCCGCGAAGTTCGCGCAGAATCTTCACGCCTTTGGCAATCTATACCAAAGTGGTCCCCAGAACAATATGGACACACTGGTGTTTCCGCCCGTGAAGGGGATTGATTATTCTCTTTTCTTTGTTGCAACTTCCTGCACTCCTCCCTTTGATGTCCCTTCGTTCGACAGAACGAACAGATGTTCTGATAGAGGAAGCAGTCATCAATAGTATGATTAGTCTTGCCACAATGATGACAGAGCTTAGCTGATCTTCGCGTATTTTGCTGACTGGCCTGGGCTTTCCTAGCATTTTGTGGGCTTCCCTGGGTCCTTCCAGCATTACCAGAATTTTTCTGCTGATTTTTTGGAAAATTGTCATTCTCTTGATGCTTAGTCTTCTGAGCTTTGGGTGAAGAAGTCTGCCTAGGAGCATAACGGTTCACAATTTCGTTCCATATGTTTTTACCCGGTGCAGAATCTTTAGGAGTGACATGAGATATCGTGATGACCTCAGACTCCACCTCATCCCTACCTTGTTCTATGCCTAGTTCATTGTAATGCTCATTGGCCAATCGTACTATCTGATCAAAACCTAACCTTTGGCCAGTTCGCCCTTCATGATTCAAAATATAATCACGCATTCTCTGTTCCACATCCTGCGGCATATTATACAAAAAGGCGCGGCGTAGATTGTCATGTGTTCGCATGTTCATACCAGGGTATGCTCGACTAGCCAGTTGTTCAAGTCGTAACGCAAACATATTAATACTTTCTCCAGACTTCCTCTTAGCCAGCATGAACTCCTGTGTGGCCTTTTGTTTCTTCATCTCAGACTCATGATTCCACCATGTAATTAAGGCACTTTTTACAGCAGGATATGAATCTTCATCTTTAGTTAGCTGGCGATACAATTCCAAATATGATCCGCCCAGGTAATTCCCCAAAACTATCAGCCAGTCATCATGTTGGTCTGGGTAGGTGAACTCACAATATCGTTCAAACCTCCAGAGAAATTTATTAAAGTCTTGTCCATCGTCAGGCATAAACTTCGGTGGTGGTGCGGCGCGTGGCCGAAACGCCCGTGCATGCAGCTGCGTCAGCAGAGTAACTGACTTAGTAATCATCGTCAACTGAGCCTGCATAGCCTCCAAAGGGTCCGGTCTCACGGTGCCAACACTACTAGATGGAACCCCACCAAAATCGATCAATGGAACTGTGGAAATTGGTGCAGTATAAGTTGAAGTAGTCACAGTTGATAGTGCGGGTGCGCTCTGGTATGACGCATTTGTTGTTCCAGCAGCAGAATACATCCCACCACCTTCACGACCAGCAAAGCCCACTCTAGGCAAGTGGTATCTTCCCAAGCTACCTCCGACAACATCCGATGCTCTAGGGTTATCAACTTCCCTGGACAGCTGAGAGCTATAATTGTCTCGCTCAAACGGGAATCGAAAACGTCCCTCCGCAACCGGTGGCTTGCGTTCTCGCTTGCTTTCCATCTCTTGCATCAACTTCTGCCTCTCCGCTCTTTCTTCATTCAACTGCCTCTGTGTTTCATTCAGAGCAGCCGTCAATCGTTTCAACTCTTCCAAAACCAGATTTTTCTCCTCTACCTCTACTGGATTCCCATCCACTGAACCCCCCGTGGCCATCCCCCCAGATGTATTGGGAAGGTGTAATGCCCCAGAAGTTTCAATGTCATCCACTCCACTTGCATTCTCTGCATTCTCAGACATACTGAAATATTCAATCTTGGGGATGTAAAAATCACCCTATAAGAGTCTCCAATAGTAACAGAGTATCCTGGCAAGGTCGCCACTTAATATGTAACGGGTAACGGCGAAGGGGGCAACCCTGCCATAGTAATATATATATATATATATATATATATATATATATATATATAATATTATAATATATATATTATATATTATATATTATATATATATATATATATTATATAATATTATATAAATATATATATATATTATATAATATATATATATATTATATATAATAATATATATTATATAATATATTATATATAATATATATATATAATATATATAAATATTATATATATTAATACCGTATATATAATATATATATTATATATATATAATATATATATATATATATATATATATATATATATATAATATTAAAGGAACTACTTTGTCGTAGTGATATATTTACTTTCAGAGAGGAAGACCTTGGATTCTTTTTTAGTATTATGCTTTACTGTCACTTCCTTTTATTACTTAATGTACACAAATTAAAAACATTGTTAAAGACAATTTTTTTTTTTTAAAATGAAATAATTTTTAAAAAGGAAAGCTTAATTTTCGTCCCAGACACCGAGACCTTCTTCAGGCTAAGGGGAACTGGATTTCTTCTTGATCTTCAATCAGTTCAGGTGGTTTCAGTCGGCGTCTGCTAATTTTCTCATGTGTTGAAATATTTTGATGTTTTCAGATATTCATTTTGTATAAATCTATCTTAACTTCACCGGGATGCCTATTGTAGTTGTTACTATTATAAATGCAAAAGGATTCGCATGATTTTGCGATGGTTCGTGTGATTGATATTTCTGATCATCTTTATATTGTTGATATTGATAGAGTGGCCTGTTTTACGCCTATGACTTGTTAAAGCTGAATTTTATGCTGTCCTTGTGCAGGTCATCTGTATGTTGATTTTTTCTTCTTTGCAAATCTTTGGTTTCACCTATATATTTTTATTGCAAGTATGGCAGGGGATGTGATATATACAGCTTTGGGGAGATTTTCTTTTCGTTTTAACTGAGTATGGGAGAAAGTGGGGATCCCATACTCAGGCCGAAAGTTTGTTTGTAATATTTGCCATTAAAATGAAAGAAGTTATGTTGTAATGAGAGATTGGCCTCCCCGTTTCATATATTAAAACAGCTCATTAATCTCCTCATACAACATAGCTTCTTTCATTTTAATGGCAAATAATTACAAACAAACTTTCGGCCTGAGTAATGGGATCCCCACTGTCTTCATACTCAGTAAATATATATGGAACTAACAAATTTTTATCATATTTTTAACCCTACCCTTTATTAAATCAATAGTTTATGGAATAGATATGTAGATGACATTTTGTCTTCCTCCCTCACAACACCAACCCAAATGATGTCCTAAACAATATTAACTCTATTCATCCTTCAGTTCAGTATACGATAGAAATGCCTTCCCACAACTCTATCCCCTTCCTCGATATCTTAATCACATGGAATAACAATCACTTGCAATTTACTATTATATAGAGAAACCAACATCCGCACGCAAACTATATACATTGGCTTTCTCTAATCATTCCCAAACACAAAATTAGCTGTTCTGTCATCTCTATTTCTCGTCCTTTCGTATATGCTCTCCCCCTCTTCTAGCACAAGAAAATAAATACATCCAAAATACTTTCAAATCACTTTACATCCTAGTTTTTCATCACAAAGAGCATTTAACAAAGAAAAAAGAGTACTTAGCACGCTTTCCCCCCGAAAACCAGCAACACCGTCCTTTTTACCAATTCCTCAATACATTATATTCGTTAAAACAAATATTACCAAAAAATATTACCCTCATTCCATCAAATAACATCACCTTAAAAACATTCTCAAACCCCCAAACGAAAATAAAATCTCCCCAAAGCTGTATATATCACATCCCTTGCAATACTTGCAATAAAACATATATAGGTGAAACCATAGATTTGCAAAGAAGAAAAAATCAACATACAGATGACATGCACAAGGACAGCATAAATTCAGCTTTAACAAGTCATAGGCGTAACACAGGCCACTCTATCAATATCAACAATAAAAAGATGATCAGAAATATCAATCACACGAACCATCGCAAAATCAGGAAATCCCTTTTGCATTAAATAGGTAACAACTACAATAAGTATCCCGGTGAAGTTAAGATAGATTTATACAAAATGAATATCTGAAAACATCAAAATATTTCAACAACACCATGAAGAAAATAGCTGACCAACTGAAACACACTTGAACTGATGAAGATCAAGAAAGAAATCCAGTCCCTTAGCCTGAAGAGGTCTCGCGTGTGGGGACGAAAATTTAGCTTTCCTTTTTAAAATTTATTTCATTAAAAAAAAGTATCTTCTTTAACAATGTTTTAATTTGTGTACATTTAATTAAATGAAGTGACAGTAAAGCATAATACCAAAAAGAATCCAAGGGCTCCCTCTCTAAAGTATAATATATATAATATATATATTATATATATTATATATATATATAATATATATATATTATATATATATATATAATATATATATATATATATATATATATATATATATATATATATATATATTATATATATATATATATATA
>JABUQX010093992.1:45000-54127 GCA_015478945.1 Trachelipus rathkii
TATATATATATATATATAGTATAGTACTGTTATTCGTTATCTTATTAGGGTAGGTATATAATTTATTGTCAATGTAACAGAACCCACCATGGCTTCACAAAGAAGCTGGACACAACTGGGTGGGTTCCTGGCTTATTAACAATTTTAAATGTCAAGCAAATAATTTGAATGGTCGAAGATATAATAATTGCGTTTTCAATTATAATAATAATAATATTATAATATATAATTATTTATCTCCTTACATTTAATTATAATAAGTTACTATTATTATCAATATATTAAATATCATATATTTGCTAAAGACGTATTAAAACTTCTTGGAGATACTATCAATATAATTTTATATATAATATGTACTATTTTTATATATAATCATATAATATATATAGTTTAAGTTGATAGTGAAAGTAATATGTATACATATATTAAATAATAATATAATTAATTATAATATATAATTAATATTATATTATATATATATAATATATATATCTATAATATATATAAATTATTAATTATTATATATATTTATATAAATTAATTAATAATATATATTATATTATAATATTATATATTATTATTTATATATTTATTAATATTCATTGCTCTATATCATTCTAATACCAACATTTTTTTTAAACAGATATGTACTATCTAATATTTTTATGTATCTCCCAAAGTAAAAGTTTAATATATAAGTTCCTGGAGGTGGGAAATAATTATGAATTATTATTTAATATTATTATAATAGTAGATCATTAAATTAATATATATGTAAGATTATAATTTATTTTAATTTAATTATTTAATTTATATATATTATATAATTATTATATATATATATTATTAATGATAATATATATATAACGCATATACGCAGGGTGTTTTGATTCTTACATATTGGTGTTAGGGTGTTGCGCTGGTGCGACACGTAAGAATCAGGTAATCTTCGTAAGTTATTTATAGTACCAATCAACTATTGAACGAGGGGTATTTTAATTATATTAGCTATAGCCCGTCATACACCAAGGATGTGAGCCCCCTACAAGTGACACCCAGCATGTTATGAGACAGTAAACGCTTTACTTTCTTTGTAGTGAGTCCTTCCTTCCTACTCTGTCTAGTTCTTGGTCGAATTAACTCATTTATATTTGACAATCAAATCCTTTCTTTCATCTACACAGTTTTTATCTGAGTCTCTAAGGTATAAGCTTGAGGTTTGGGTTTGGGTATCCTTGATACTAATTAATACTTATTATTTATACTACTCATAATAGAAATCGCACTCATGCATGCCTCGATTTCCACGGTAACATGTTATGAGCTAACTACTATTACTAGGTACCTACTCATAACTATTAAGATTAAAGATATAAATAACATAATAGAGGACAGGTAATAATTGATATATATAATATTTAATATATATTTAATATTAATATATTATATATAATATATATTATAATAATTAATTAATAAATATATATATATATATATAAATATAATATATACGTAGTTATAATTAATGAAAATAATCAGTAATATATAACTCTTAAGTTTAAGAAATATAATACATTAGATTAGATCAATTATAGTAAGGTAACTAATATTATAATATAATAAAGGCTTACTTTGCTCGAGCAAGAAAGTATAGCATTAGATAACTATGTAGTATATAGTCAATCATATTTATACTATGCATATTGAGTACATAATTATTATAGTATAGTAAAACTTATTTATATAGCTATATAGATAAAGATATATACTGTATAGTATTTTTCTATAGTATGATGAGTTCTTAATTATTTAAACAAACGTAGATTGAGGAGAAACTTAATTGGAATATAGAATATCGTGTAGGAGTTATATATATATTACTATATATCATATATTATATATAGTATTATAGGTTACTTATATATATTATATTTAACTTAGAATAGTGAAGGAAGGAGAGATAACCAGCGAAGGAGTCGAAATCAAGCGTATGGTTATTGATTGCCAATCAATGTAAATATGGCGTAGTGAAGGTGACAAAATCTATCATCTTGTCAACAGCTAGATCATCAGACTCAAAGTCACTGAAATTGACGCTTCTAACTCAAGTCTGATTCACCTCAAAGTTTTTTATTGTGTCCAAAAAGTGACGTCTAGATTAATAATTTTAGTGACCTGTAAGGAGAAAATAGTGAGTTTCAATTTATTTAAATTTAACGAAGTATATAGAACCTTTTTTTATATTTTTTATTATTAACTTCACCGATCATTTAGTCATATTGTATAATAATATAAAATATTTTTTCATTCAACTCTAAGAATTTAGTAATTAATTATTTAATATTAATTATATATTATTTATATATTTTATATAAATAATTTTATATATTAATTATATATTATATTATTTTTTTTTAGTATTATATATGTATCAAGGTATAATACCTCACCAAGGATCTCATCAAGGAATAGCGACCATACTTCTCTTCGCAGTTCATCACTCTTTATATTCTCCAAACTTCCGGAGAGTTAGAAGGGTTGGCGGTCCTGGTCACTATGCACATACTTTTTCGTTGAAAAAATACCGAACAAGCAGTAGAGATAATAAGAAGACAAAAGTCGAAATGAAAGCCTAGCCTTTACCGAGAGCCCACTTCTGCTACCAAAGTCGAATTAGTAAGAACTCATCGCATAAAAGTAACCAGAAAATTCCAACCCTAAGGCCTTTCCAACGGGGACCTCAACAGAAACAGATTCAATTCTACTAATGAGAGTTAAAATATATAGTCTAAAGTTATGCTCATAGATTGTTTACATATTACCTACCTATGGTACACTCAAGTGATGGTAGCCTACAATATATATATATATACTATAATATATCATTATAATAATATTATACTATATACTTCATCATATATATTACTATATTATATATACATAATAAAACTAACTACTACTGATATATTATATATCCATATAAATACTTCATCTACTCTATTCTCTTTATTCTTTCTTCAGCCCATTCCTTTGCCCCCAAGATTGGGGGCTCAATGGTGCCTGTACAACATCGGGAAAAGAAAATGCAGAGGATGACATGACAGAACCGTCGAAACAGAATGCTCTCACTCCTCTAGCCGGCCGCCCTCCTCTCGTGTACACCAAAATTATTAGTGAGAGCTTCGCATCAACAAGACAGAAAAATCCACCCTATGTAGCTATTCTGGGACTCTTCCTGGCGACGAAGACGACCCTCACTAATGGTAAATTTCGCCAATTGTATATGGGACTGTAATCTTCACTACCCTGATGCCCCAGGACTGGTTTCCACTTACCTTCATCGGCCCCATCTCCTACAAAACCCCCGCGGCATTCTCCTCCGTGATTTCCCAACCATGACACCTTCTTTATTTCTCTCGTTCTTCTTCTCTGTTCTTCTTAAACTACAATTGTCCTACCTCCTTGTTACACTACACCTGCTCGTTTCAAACCCACAGACCCGCAATCACTCCTATCATTACACTTCTCTTTCTCCCACATTGACGTCAAAACCATTCTCTCAGGACAACTTTTCATTTCTCATTCTCTCGTTTCCCCAGCCGCAGTCCGTTTCTGCTTCTACATCCCCCAACCAAAGCACTCAACACCACTATACATACATACCGTACCGTTTTCAACCAACTCTATCCTATCATCTATTTCTATTATCTCCTAATTTCCCATCATTGCACAACCCAATAAGACACGCTCCCCTTAACAGACATTGACACTTTCTACTTCTATATTTCTCTGTAACACATTCTACCCCATTTTTCGATTCACCTACCACTACCAATCTCTAAGACTCTAATCCCACTAAAACTAGTTTTCCTATTATCTTTTCCATGTTTAACTCCAAATTAGTTTTCCTCTACACACCTATGCAAACAACCTACTACGAACTAAAGAATTGTCCACTACAGGTACATGAACAACATCATGAACTTTATGATCATATACTACCTCTATTCCACGTACCAATAGTCTCACAACAATATGCAAAACAACAGGGTAACAAACCACACCTCATTAAGTAAGGCGCACAACCTAGCGAACTCACCAGACCTTCAATGACTGAGTCCGCTTTGCCGATTTCACCTAGACGATGTTGTAAATTTAGTACGATACCAGTCATCAACCTTATCTCATTGCCATTATACATATATACATTTCCTTACTCATACTACTATCTATGCATTACGAATATCCCGTTTTATTTCTGCCTATTTTCATTAAAATATATTTAATATCTTTGCTTATAAATATATATATATATATATATATATATCAGCGGCGAAGCGTCCATCATCTATTGATGCGGCGCAATTAGATACCGTTAAGAATATTAAACTCAGACAACTTGTCTCTAGCTGCCTCAGACTACAGCATGCTAAAACACTATAAAACTTTACACAACTGGGAGTAATATACACTCTCACCTACACATTAACCCTATTTAACCTTTACTCTTTATTCCAACAACTTTCGTATGTTTATACTATTTTACTAATCTTCCTCCTTTTACCACACATTCGCTCTTGTCCCAAATAACCTCTCTATCATTATCCTCATTTACAACTTACTTCTTCATAAGATTATCCGTCATCAAACATACAGAACTCATATATTCATCATACTGCATATATATGGATAGTGGCAATATATACTACCTTCCATCATTATATCAATAACTCATACCAATTTATTCCTAACCATTTATTAACATCACATTTTCCTTAAGCTCCATCACCCACCTCGTAATTCTATTATTATTCATATACCACTATCATCAATATACAATTTGAATAACCTAAGGAGGAACCAGTAACGCTTGAACAAAAGCACGGCCATGTTCAACTCTTACACTACCTGCTGAAATTTTAAATCCTAAACCAATTTATACCATATTGTATAACCAATGCCCCAAAGTTTATATCTGTTAATCTTACACACGTTCTCGACTTTGTCGTCAGAAGCACTTACCTATTTTTGGATCGTACGCCATTCAGACATTATCAAGGCCTACTACAGTAACTATAATAATAGTTCACAATCAAATTGACCACTGATATCCAAAATTCCACTAACATCGTACTAGTTGCCGATATCATAAGCTTCATGCCGCTTAGTCTATACTCATTTCTGTTTTAAATCATTCATGTCTTGTTTTTCATGAAGAGAGTTCTTGACCGCACAGGTCTTCATTTGTTAAAATCTTCTCTCAATATTACCAAGGCATCACATAATAAACTTTATCAAAATATTTATTCTTTCTTTCGCCTTCTCTCCAAACTTTGTGTATTGTTCAAATAAAAATTTATTAAAGCAAATCACTAAATTCTGATATTAAACTTTCTCTTTATTCAGAATCAGTTGATATTTAATAATTTAAATTTCTTCACTTTCTCTCTTAATAAATAAGTACAGTATTAAAGTTAAATTGTGTAGAAATGAAGTGTATTTTTAAATAAAGTACGAAATTATGATGAAACAATCGGCTTAATGAGATATATTGGCAAAAATTCTATCATTATGTCTACTTGAAGAAAAAGGTATTTATTAATGGGTGAATGAATCCCATCAAACTTAGTAACCAAACATAACCAAAATACTCATATACTTTATTATTATTTTATCCTAATTTATATATCTGCAATTGAATTTTTAAATATGATGATTTTTTTGCTGTTTTTTCATATCTATTATTTGTTTCTTTATTCCTTTTCACCTTCCAATTCTAATTCAATCAGATTATCACTAAAATACTAGATTCACTTCGACGCGGGCCCTCACTCCTCTTCTCAATCACTCCAACATCTTTCTACTCTCCTCTCCTCCAATCTGCATATATCCCTTCCCTCTATACACCACTCAATAACTCTTTTCCTCCCTATTAATTTCTTACAGTTCCTCTCCTTTTTCTTCCTCCCTGTGTGGTACTCTCCCTATTATCTAAGGGTCTGTCACTCTCTATTACCTCTCTCTCTCTCTCTCTTCGTCGCGCCCCTCCAAGCCCTTGGAACTATACCCTCCTATTAAACGCTTTCCTATTACACAACTTCTCGCAATTACTCTAATTCTCAATTCACCATCTTCTCGCCTTCTCCGTTCTTGATCATTCACCAGTAATTTCATCTATACCTTGCAGTCATTCTCTTACCTCCATTCTTTCACCTTTCTTTTCCAAATCTCTAACTCCTATTCACTCCCTCCTCTCTTCACTAATATACCTCTAATCCCCAAAATATCCCTATTCCTTTCTCTGCATCCCATCAAACCCATCACACAATTAACCTATCAACCTTTCTCTCTCCTCTCTTCTCTCTATCTCTCTCTCCGTCACTCCATTCTTCCAAATTCTGTTTAATTCATTTGTGCAGCATTTTCCGAGCTGTCTTCCTTTTCAAATCCCACACTCCTTCCCTTCATCCCTCTACCATCTCTTCACATTTCATCCACCATTCAGTTCTACATACATCCTACTGCCTCATTCCTCATTCTCCTCTACCTTCATCTCTTCTCATTAATCATGTCTCCTACTCCTCAGTCTCATCTCCTAGATCTCTCTTCTCCTCTCTCCCCTCTATCTCTTCTCTTCTCTCTCTCATCTCTCTTCTCCTCATACCATCTTTCCTTCTCTCTTCTAACCTCTCTTTCTTCTCTCGGCGTCGTTCTCGCTGTCGGTCGTCTCGTCGCTCTTGCTCTCCTCTTCTCAGCTCAGTCATCGTTCTCTCTTCTCCCTTCTCATTTCTTGTAAGTCCCATTCTTAGTTTCCTCCTACCAAAACTGTTCATTTACCTCTTGTTTCTCCTACGTATACAACCTTTTAGTATTTCTTTTTCTTCCTTATATAATTCCAAGCAGCTTTCTTTTGAAACTTCATCATTGCTTTTAGTAGCATTCACCACGCTTCTTTTTTAACCTTTAACCGCTTTCATCACTTCTTCATTCCACCATTCTACTGTTAACATTCTTAACTTCATACTTTAGCACATCCACATACTTCCTTTGCACTACTAAAAATTGCTTCCTGGTGGTGGGGGTGGTGGGGGGGGGGGGTGGGGGGGGGGTGGGGGGACCACCAGATTTGTTCAGTATCAACTTGTCCACATTCAACCATTTTACTAGCGAGCGCTCTTACATACTTATCCTTATTGTCCTTGTCACTTAACTTCTCACTCTTAATTTACCTAACTTCCTTTCGTATCACCTTCCTCTCCATCCAAGCCCCACTAACTTGATATTTTACATAGCAACAACATAATGATCCGATAATCACATTCCTAAACCCCTAACTGATTTTAACATCCAACACATACTTCAACACTCCTTCTTCACCAACACTAAATCCAATCATACTTTTCACTTCGATACCATCTCTACCTACACCAACTCTAGTATACTTATGGATACTCTTGTGTTTTAAAGAAAGTATTACACACACATTCCTCTCTCTTCACAGAAATCACATCACCTTCCTACCATTCTTCTATTTTCTCCCGCCACCCAAAACCACCTGTTATACGCATCCTTTTTTGATCACCTATCCAACGAATTCAGGTCCCCAAAACTATCAATCTGAAGCTCTTACCCCATCCAGAACATCATTCAAATTATCCCAAAAATCGACTCTCTTCAACGTTTCCCTAAGATGGACCATAACGTCAAACCAACATACCTTGACCTTTTCAAACTAAATTTAACCATTAGAATTCAGGACTCACACACTCAAAGCTACCATAAGCTTTTGTCCACAGGTCCTCATCAAATTGCAACTCCTTCTCTTCCTCTCTCATTCAATTTCCACACCAGCACACACACACTTCACACCACACCACTCATCTTCAACGTTTCTTTCATCTTTGTTTTAGTCACAGCGAGCACATCAAATTTGCCCTTTCTAATACATCATCAACTCTCTCTCCTCTTCTCCTCAAACATTTTATTCCTCTGACATTCCATGTACCCATACATTTCATACATTGTCGCCGAAAGATAGAAGGCCCGTTTACGGCGATCACGACCGTCTCCGAGGCATGCATTAGCAATTCCTGGCAAGGACAGTGGTAGTAGGCAGCCAACCCAACTATCACCGTCCTTTAGTCGGTTCCTACGACACGCAGGACATAAGATGTGGGCAATTTCTTCTCCCCACACATAGGGATATATGAAGTAGGGATGTCTGTAAATTGTTATCTAGAAGAGGGGTGTGGCTATAAGTATGTGCGTATATGATATGTGGATAAATGGTTGTCAGTAATATGTTGCTGGAGGATAAGTGGTGTGAAGAAATGAACGCAAGAGAAAGACGCACATTAAAAATGGAGGTAAATTTCATCGCTTCGAGTATGCGTGTACTCTAATATATATATAATATATATATATATATATATATATATATTATATATATTATAATGATATATATATATATATATATATATAATAATAATATCCATCTGAACAAAAGATGAAAGGAAATAAGAAATTTGAGTGGTGTGGTGTGAAATGTGTGTGTGCTGGTGTGGAATGGAAGAGAAGAAGAGAAGGAGTTGCAATTTTGATGAGTGACCTGTGGTAAAAAGCTATGGTTGGAATTTTATAAGGAGGAAAAAAGAAATTAAATTGGAAGTTTGGAAGGGGGATGAATGAGGACTTACAAGGGAATAGGAAACTCTTCTGGAAAGAAGCGCGAAAGGTTAAGAATGAAATAAGGGGAAAAACTGCTTAGAATATGAATAGGGATGGTGCCTTTGTAACTGATGAAATGGAGGTGAGAGAGTGTGGAAAGAACACTTCGGAAAATCTGCACAATATTAACAGTATGAAGAGGTGATAGTGAAATGTGTGGTGGGTTGATGGTGCAAGAAGGAAATAGGTATTTTGGGTGAGGTCATTAGTAAGGAGGAGTAATGGGTAGTAGTGAAAAAGTTGAAGAAATGGTAAATCTGGCAGGTATTAGATGAAATTACGGTTGAAATGACAAAGAACGGAGGCGAGATGGTGATTGATTGGATTTGGAAGCTGTGTAAAAAAAGGGTTTATAGAGGGTATAGTTCCAAGGATTGGAGGAAGCGGTAATAGTACC
>JABUQX010093993.1:0-2500 GCA_015478945.1 Trachelipus rathkii
GCGAGAGATCAGATAAATCAATTATCTTGTTTCAAAAATGTTACTTCATCTCTCTCTCTCTCTCTCTCTCTCCTTCTCTTCTCTCTCCTCTCTCTCTCTCTCTCTCTCTTCGTCTCTCTCTCTCTCTTCTCTTCTCTCTTCTCTCTTCTCTCTGTGAAATGCATATCATTAATCACTTTATTTATTTTAATTTGCTTAGCAAACAATATTTTTTTTGCGATATCTCACATTTGGTAAATACCAGCTTAAAGCAGATATGAAACAAGACAATCTTCAGACCGAAAAATCCCATGAGATAATCTTGTTTATCAGGATAATGTTGACAATTATTCTTCCATGTAAGTCAAAACTTTAGGACGTCAATATTATACACTATTTCCCTGTTCGGCTAATATTTTATCCCCATCTTTTTTTTTTTTTCCTCAAAAAAAACACCGGCATAAATCTATCCTTGATTAGAGCTCGTACGACGGCTTTACTCGAAAGATATATCCAAGAATTTTTCTTCATTCTTATTATATACTAAAGGTATATGGATGTAAGCTTTATTTACATTCATAACCTTCCCACCCTCCACCTCCATCTCCACATGTCATTATACAAGAAGTTATATACTATAAAACTTCCACTGGCCAACATTTACTCGAAGTGCTGGACACTATGATACACTCAGTTATCGAACAAAACTATTCCACTTTATATTTAGGGCATTGTGGCTTCGAAAAAACACAACACCCCCTATAAGAAAGATACACCTTCTCCAAATTACATACTCGCATTAAACAATTTTGTGCCAATTGCGATTCGTGCAATAGAGTTCCCAAACTCGCTTCCATAAAAGAATATCCTCTAGGAATCGAACCATTATCAAGGGTATACTGTGACATTCTAGGTCCTCTTCCGCTCTGCCATGTTTCACAATCTAAATACATATTCATTTTCAAAGACCAACTGACAAGATATGTCGAATTAGTGCCACTTAAACAACACACTTCTTAAGACATTGCACAAGCGCTTCTTGAACGTGTAATTATGAGACATAGCACATCTGAAATAATAATATCTGACTTAGCCCATGATTTCAGATCAGAATTCTTCAAGCAACATTGCTCGCAATGGAGAATAAAAACACTTAGCATAGTTCCCCCAATGAAATGCCATCTGTGAGCGCGAGGAGCTAAAAGTCGTTAACTTTCTCCGACATTTTGTCAATATAAATCACAATGACTGTAGTAAATTTCTACCTTCCGCTCAAATCTCTATAAACAGCACTTTGAATTCTTCTATTAGCACCACACAGTATTTCCTTCTTCAACACTATAACAAAAGACTACCCTGGCATCTACCTAATTACAAGTCACCTTTCAACACTTCCAACACCACCCCCCCACAAACATTAATAATTACATTGATGAATTAGCAGAAAGAGCAAACATGATCAGAGACATGGCTCGTCAACATTTATTAGATTCTACACAAAAACAAATAAATACACAACATAAACAAGCTTTATTAAAAGACATACATGTTGGGAACTATGGTTAGACACTAGACACTAAGAAACCTCATGAATTGCCAAAGTTGTTTCCAAAATGGGTAGGTCCCTTTCATGTTAAACGACTCATTCCTTTCAATAAACTCCTACTTCAATACATAGACACTTCTAAAGAATTCATAGTACATACAGACAATGTTAAAATCTCTCACAGCCTTTCTCTCACAGTACTTCCACAATCACCTCACCATAACCAACCACACATTCAACCACAATCTCCTTCTTCACCAAACACCCTTTCACAACATCGTCCACCACAACAAGCCATTTTACTTCATCCTCCCCATCTTCCTCCTTCTTCACCTCCTCCCCCAATTTCTACTCCCCCTCAACCAACAACCCTCTCTTCTCCCACTCCACCAGCTCAACCCCACTCTTCAACCATAATCAACTCTCCTACTCATACATACACTCCACATTTCAGGACACTACCTAGAACAACTCTATTACCCCCATTTCCAATACAACCAACATCTCACTCCCATCTACCTAGCCCTTCTCCCAACTTAGACATATTCCTCTCTCCACCATTTCTTTTATCTCCACCTCCAAAAAAGGAAGCATTAACACCCCAACCCATTCTCAACCATCCAAATATATCCCCGCAAACCACTCACCCATCCCATCTAGATATATCCCCCGATTATAGACACCTTAATCCAAGCTACAAACCATCTATCTCTCATATACACCCTCCTCAACCCCTTTCAATGAAATTACGCAGTCAGATGAAACAACTTCAACTCCAACACCCAACCGAACAACCACAAACGACCTTTATTTCCCCTCCCTCTACAGCTCCCCCTCCTTTGAAACAAACACACTAAGATACCAAACACTGCTCCTTCCTCTTAAACAACCTATTTCTCTGGGTACAGCTCTCCCTCCTTTCTCTCTCACTCCAAACCTCCAGCTTCTCCTCACCTCTATCCTCTGACTCTCCAC
>JABUQX010093993.1:10000-15000 GCA_015478945.1 Trachelipus rathkii
TTTTTTTTTTTGATTTTTTGGTAAAAATATATTTAATAAGGAAATAAATTAATTAATTAATAAATAAAAAAATCAGTAACATTTTTTAAATATAATCATACTATTTTTTTTTCTTTTTTTTATTACTCCTGATTGCTGGAATCGGATGCTAATTTGGCCTTCGAAATAATGTACGAAACAAGATGAAACTAACTTTTTTTTTTAGCTTTTGTTTTTGATGTTAAATGTGGTCAGTTAAATTTTTAATTTTCTTATATATAATATATATAATATATATATATATATATATATATATTATATATATATATATTATTATATATATTACATATATATAATGATATATTATATATATATATATATATATATATATATATATATATATATATATATATAATTTTTTTTACTTCATCACGATATTTATCTTTCTAAAAAATTTCAGAAATATGTTGTAAATTAAGGAAAATAGTTATGACCCCATTTTCAAACCATCAAATTTTTTTTTACCATCACTCAAAAATCCGTAAGTGTTTTTAATTAAAAAAAAAAGTTAATAAAATCCATCTGAACCCACGATTCAAATGCATGGCATAAGAATATTTTTTTATGGGGGGGGGGGCTCCGTCGCCTTCACCCCCGACCCATGAGTGATGGTAATATAATTATATATTGCTTCAACACTATGATAAGTCTATAAAAAATGTTTAAATAAAGAAGCATGTGGCAGTAAGAGTAGTTTTACATGTTGTTAATATGAAATTTGAAGACTTCATAACTTTTTTCAGGCTCATTTCGCGAGTTTTTTTTAACGTTTTAATTTTCTTTCAGATCATTTTAAACATTTTCTGTAAGTTTCATGAAAATCAGAATTTAAGCTTCGTTTTTTTTAAGCGCTTTGCCAATCACAATTTTCGTATCACGAAAGTACTCTCAGAGTCGACATTCATGTTAATAAACAAGGAGTAGACTCACTAGATTAGACTAGGCTCGGAAGTTATAATAATTTATATTCGTTTTCTGATTATGAGAAATTATTTCTGATGTGACGTCACTATTTTTCATAATCTGGTTCAATTTTTTATACCATCAACTTCAGGTTATATCTTCTTATTCATTTTATTCATTACTTATTTATTTCTTCTATTTTTACCATATATTTTAAAACTTGGCAACTGCAAAATAAGAATACAAAAGTAATTAACATAAACAAGAACATAAAACTTATTCTAAACTACATTATAATCTACATCTACTGGAGCACTAATAAAGTAAACTAGTAGGAAACACGTCCATCATCATCATCATTGATACTTTTTCGTCCATCATCAGCCTAACCTGGAAATAACATAAAAACAATCAATTCTCAATAGCTTAATTTATGTGGGAAAAGCAACCAAGTTTTATAGCATGAAATAAGGTTTAATAATATTGACGAAATAAATCGTCTGTGTACAAGAAATGACACAATTCAGATTCATCATATTTGAGTTTTATTATTAATAAACTACATAAATACGTAATGTATTTTATGTAATTTTCATTCCTAGAATTATAATACAATATATTTCTATGAACAAACAAAATTTCTTCAATCTCTTTTGAAAAGTCACAATTTTTTTTTTGAGTTGTCATACTTGAGCACTAACGATTTATATGGAAACTAAAATGATAAGATGGTATAATTCATACGTTCATATAGATTTGGGGACATAGTGTGTATGTATAGGATTGTTCATATGGGGGACCGTGAGTATGTAAATACTTTGGGTACAAGGTGTATGTTTAGGTATTTTCTTAAGTGAGGACATGAGTATCTTTATGTGCTTTGATAGTGGTACAACTCAAAAAGACTAAATCTATTGAACAGGGCTTTTTATACTGAAAAATATCAACTCTAATGTCTAGCTATAACTATAATTATTAATTATTATATATTATATAATATTCATAATAATATTTAATAAGGTGCGTATTTTAAAAATATGCATTTAAAAGTCTGTCCTGTGAAATTTGTTATTTTATTTAGTTGTCTCACTATCAAAACAAAGAAACGACATGTCAAAAAAATAAAAGATAAGTAAATTATAATAAATTATAAATAATAAGTAAATTATAATTATAATTAAAATATAAAAGGGTTAAAGTTAAATAAAGAAATAATCCATGGTGTTTCAAAAATAGAAATAATACACAGTACTGTGATGTACAATTGAGTTAAGAAGCTCTTACGGCAAGAAGAAAATATAAAACCAACATATATGCATAATTTTAATAAATAAAATCGCGTTTTTACATTAAAGACTATCACATTAATTGTGTGATTTAGGGTTTAAATTCTCTTCTTCTGGTACGAGTTTTTTAACGTAATTGTACAACAAATTTAAATCGCTATGAAATAAATAGATAAATTTAACCTCTGCATGCAATTTTTTTTAATGAGATACTAGTACTTGATGCCATTAACAAATCTTAATATCAGGTGCACATGTGATATTGGTTAAACATACTCTCGTGTCTTCTTCAACCGTTTTTACTCTCTTTTGATAGCTTTTATGAAAATGGTAGCATGGTATGGTAGCAGAAAATTTCAACTCTAACTGGTTAATGTTTAGAAAAACTGATATAGGCTCACCAGAACTGTTTTTTTCTTTGTTTTTTTTGTAACATGATATTTAATATTAATATTTATCCGGAATTCTCTAAGAAGTCCTTCTTTATGCTTCAATTTTATTACTATGTTAATTACTCTTCTTCCTCAAGCTTGAATGCTTGGGTTTGGAACTAGGCAGTAAATAGGTTTATCAACCAAGCATAGTCTACTGTGCACAAGCTCGGAAAGTAGTGTTTTATTTTTTTTTCTTCTTATTTCAAGATGTTCAGAAGTCACAAAACCTTTTTTGGACTTGCGGCAACAAGCTGAGTCAAATCCTTATATATAATATATATATATATATAATATAATATATATTATATATATATATATATATAATATATATATATTATATTATATATATTATTATATTATATTATATTATATATTATATAATATATATATATATTATATATATTATATAGGGCTATTTGGTTGACTCCAGGACGAAGATCAATATAAAAATGTAACGTATTTCAATGATTTGAGGTAAAATACATTAGTAAATACTGTTAAAAGCCTACCTAACGCTAAGCCTAACCTAACCTAACCTAAACCTAACCTAACCTAACTTAAACTAACTTACCCTATATTAATTGGAGCCAACCACTATATATATATATATATATATATTATATATATTATTATATATATATATATATATATATATATATATATATATATATATATATATATATTTTATATATATATATATATTATTAATTATAAATAAATACCATTGCAAAACTATACCATAAAGCATAAACTTTATCAGTTTAACAGATTTATAATTGTCAGCTTTTAATTACATGTAGTTCACATATTTATTACTGCTCTGCACAAAGTAGTTAATTTAATTAAATAACAAATTCTAGTTTAAAATGTAGGATGTTAATTAGGACGCAAGGTCAGAGAAAAATAATTAAAAATGATAGAGCACCCTTGGTCAGTGCTCGCCGCACCCTTTCGGCGCCCTTTGGGAAACCAATGTTTTTTAGATGATCCAATTTATGTCACCAAAGTAGGATTTTTAACTTAGATACCAACGTGACCCCTTACCCTGTAATGATGGATGTTCCTATAAGGTATATAATAGATGTAAGGCTGTTAAACGTATCCCAAAAAATGGATTTTTGTCCATGGGAAAGTTTGATAAGCCTTTGAAGGGGATTGTGTTGATGTGATCTATTTTATCTGGGTTACCAGTCAATATGACGATTATAGCATATATATCTTGTATGCTGTTAGAGAGTTTGAACAGCATACAACAGATATGTGCTGTAATATCTGTTGTATGCTGTTAGAGAGAGTTTGAACACAGCTTTGATTGAGCGTAGACCCACTTTGGTTAATTGCAAAGATTGCGGTGTTCCATCAGGATAATATCATAGCTCCGTAGAGCGTAGATCACTTTTGAAAGTGTTGAAGACCACGTCTTTGAATAATCCGACACTCCCTCTCCTCCGGATATTATTACAATCACACACTCCCTTTCCTCCGGATATCCGATTTCCATCCGATTACAATTTTTCCCCGAGTTTGCCGAACCATTCTGATGGACTAGTTCTTTAATCATATTGTGAGCTGGAAACTATTCTTTTCACTCTTCTTTTTTTTTCTTCCTTCAAACAAAAAGACATTACTAAAAAGGATATTAAAAAGCTTGTGAAACTCTTGAAAAAAAGTTGATAATAATTACGGAACTTTATATTCAATAAATATTATTAAAATAAAATATAAAAACATAAAATCCAGACATCTTTTTCCTAAATAGAAAGTGACGTTATATATATATATATATATTTATATATATATATAATTATTTATATTCATAATATATATATATATATAATATATATTATATATATATATATATATATTACATATATATATATATAATCTTTTGTCATTAATTGTCATTATATAATTAGCTACTGTAGGTACGGTTGTTTTCATTATAATTATAATATATATATTATATATATATATATATATATATTATATATATTATAATATATATATATATATATATATATATATATATAGTTAAATATGAAATAATTAAAAATTTTATTTTAGTAATATAAAAAAATAATGTTGCTTGATCTGAGTATTCCTATGCCCTCGCATTCATATTTCACACGGGGCGCACTCATCGTGCATATAATATATTATATATTATATATATATATATATATAATATATATATATATATATTATTATATATAATATATATATCTTATATGTTACTATATATTTTCTTAAGTAAATAAAGTAATAGGCGTGAATCATGGAGTGTGTGTGTATAGGTGTGTGTGTGTTTGTATGTATGTGTGTGTGTGTGTGTGTGTGT
>JABUQX010093994.1:0-2500 GCA_015478945.1 Trachelipus rathkii
ATAGGGCCAAATATCTTTTTATATTTTAGTTAACTTTATATTTTAAGGGATACTAAATACTATCGTTATCATTTCATAAAAATAGAGATACAGATATGCCTAGGTTATAAGAGTATTGTTCGGTCACCAATTTCAGCTTGAACTCGTCCGACTACCGGTTGCGCTGACGCTCGGCCGTTTCCCCCCCCCACGGTACTCAAAATTTCCTGTTTTCTCTAATTGAGTTAATGTAATTGGTTTCTTCATCGACTGTCGAAGCTGTTTCCGATTCGATTTTTGCACACGTGCTGCGACTGGGCTTCTGGAACATGCATGCTTAAATTTTTATTATTAATACAGTTGAATCAACAAAGTTTAACAAGCGCGAAGTATTCTACTCATACACTTACGGCTTTAACTGCGCCGTATTAAACTGAAGAGCCATTGAGATGCGCTCGTAGAACTATGAGGTTGAAGAATTAACTCGTGAGTATTGCGGGTTAAGAAGCTCCTAAGTAGAACGTCGGCCTACCTTCACAACGACGATACTTGTAGGAATTGTACATGCTAATTTAAGAGGCATATTTGGCTAACGATACGGTTTTGAATCGACGCTACTTCATTTTCAAAGAAGGACGTTAAAAATCAATTAATAATGAAAAGAAACTATTTATTTGAAACTTTCTTCAGTTATTAAGTTTCTGCATTAATCGCACCACGGCACCACTAGTTACAAAAGTCATGCGTTTAACTACATGTTTTGAGCTTTCATCACCAATGTGTTATTTAACACAACCCAAATAACACATTTATCTATTTAAAAACATTACTCTTTCACAGTTTAAAAGGCGTGTTCTATAAACCAAAAAATACATTTATTTAAAGTAAAAAATTACATGAGCTACTCCCGAGCAGAGTCTCGCGAGAATGAACGCCACACAAAGTGGTGGCAGGTGGGACTACGAAGTGAATATATTACATAATCGGCTAAAACTGAGTTAGTTCACGCCTAAGGCATTAAATGTCATTAATGTGTTAATAACAACATTAGTGATAATCGAAAAAGCAAAAACGCAAAAATAAAAAAAACCCAAATGAAATAAAACCAAGAATAAAATTTCATGCAACAAGAGAAAAATTTGAGTTTCGGAAAACAGATTTAAGAAACCATTAAGGAAAAACATATAAATAACACTAAAATAAGTAAATATATTACATTCCAACCATCTTTTCTTTGTATATGTGGGACAGAAGAAAAACAAAAAATAAAAACTGTAGTCATAAACTCACTGTTCCCCAAAAAGGTGAGTCACACCCAAGGGCTTGCGAAACATTTTTTGCTGATTCAATTTTTGCTCCACCATTATATTGCAAAATTTAAAGAATGTCAAGAAGTTTAAATTGTTTTAAATATTTTTAGTTCCAGTATAAGCACGTCATATATACCTAACTATTATATATATATATATAATATATATATAGTATATATATTATATATATATATGATATAATATATATATCTATTATTATATATTATATAGTATATAAATATATAAATATTATATATATAGTATATTATATATAGTATATATATATATATATATAGTATACTATAGCTATATATAATATAGATAATTTCAGGAGCCATGTATTTGCTCGGGGAGGGAACGCTAGGGTGCCAAACAACAAAAATCGCTCTTTATATTATTATATAGCTATATACTATATATATATAATATTATATCATAAGGTATATATATAATATATCATATATATATATATAATTATATATTATATATAACTATATGTATATATATATATATATATATATAATATTAATAAAGATGGGAAGGACAAAATATTGATTACTGAAATATGAGCTGAAAAAAATTTATTATGAATTGCTGAATCACTTACCTAGATTGGTTAAATTTTTAATCGCGCTTGACATGAGAGTGAGCGAATCTGAGATGACATCTTCAATTTTTATTTCATTATTTTCATGTATGTAAGAGGAGGGCAAGTCCCAAATAAGTCTTTTCATCTCCAATAGTATTTATCAAGTTAGGTTTTCAGAGGTCTTAATGTTGAAAAGCTTCTTCCTACATGAAGCATTAAGACGACTGGTTCCTAAAATTGCCAGCTATTTGCAACAAAGATGATAATTGATTTTGGAATAATCTGTGACTGCGATACAAGAAAAGTCCATCTATTGTGGTTTTTGGCCCACCTGTGTTATCGACTTGTATTTTTCAACTTTCCATTTAAATCCCCTTTAGATGTTTACTGTAACATCTTCACTTTTGGGCTTTCGAAGATCTCCTTGTAAAATGATTACACCAATTCTTTATTATCTTCTCTATATTGTCAAATTACACTCGTTCCGTATGACAAACCTGCAAGGAAATTTAAAAAACCTCCTCTAGATAATGCTGATTATTAAATCATCCAAAAATGCTAAAGACACTGATGGGTGTGCGATAATAGGTCTGTGGATCGGACAGCTAGGAATGTTGGGTCT
>JABUQX010093994.1:7500-24504 GCA_015478945.1 Trachelipus rathkii
GGGGTGCATAGGGTCCGCTATCGTTATAATTAATGTAAATAACAAGCCACTTAACTGAAGCCTTTAGCGATTGAGGCGAAGCTTATGTCAGGGCATGTTGAGTACGTGGTCCATTCATGTGTGCATTTAGCCGCTGCAACCATGGAAAGGATTGCGCGTCGACTAACACGTAATAAGTGCGTACAGATTACCACCCTCCATCCCGATGGGTACTCGACTATCTGGTGATAGCGCACACAAACCATTGCACCGGTCGTTGAGGGTACCACGACACCCAGGAGCATGGAAGGCGGCGAAGACCAGGGCATGACACATGCTACGACTAGCGCTGAAGAACCGTTTTATGATAATGTAGGGCCGTAAGAGACTCAACATGCAACATAATTTGCAGGTACGGAGGCCAACCAAAATACCACGAAATGCTAGAGAGTATCGATAGGCTCGATTAACATGTTGCCACGGGAACACGTGCATATATACCGTTCGGCGATTGGGCGAATTTGTTGTTTTACAAATGAGTTGAGTCAGGTCTCTTACACCATTCGATGGGATTTAGAGTTTATTGACGACTCAATGAGAGGAGCGCACAATGTTATTATGCCGGAGGTATTGCCATCTGGAGGTGGACCTTTCTCATGGTTTGGAGATGCATATCTTTAAAGGGTCGTCACAAGTAGTTGCACGTCCTAGATTTCGGTTCCACTAAACCCCCGCACCTGTACATCTCAGACATACTGCCGTATGTCGTGCCATTATTGCCCCCCACTTTGGTGATCAGAAGATTCTGTCCTAATGCATGGACACGCAAGACCACACACCAAGGCCAGATTGTGTCAGCCGAATACCTAGCGACTCTCCAAATCAGGATAATGGATTGGCCAGTATTCAGTCCAGACGATAAACCCAATTTGAACATGTGTGGAACATGTTGAAACGGCTCCAGGAATCATTTCCAGCGCTGCCGTCAGGCCGCTGCGTCAGGCGCTGCTTTCGGTTATGAGATAAACATTTCCGTGAGGACTTCCCGGCACCTCATTGAGAGTATGCAACGAGAGTACCAAGCGGTCCATCTCATGCCCAGAGGTTGGCCATATACGTTATTGACAGTAACACCATCCACATACGAAACATATTCACCGCATCGGGCCAATTAGGGGCTCATTCGGCAAGATCCCCAGGGGATTTCCTGAAGGTCCCTCGACAATCTACCACCGCATAAGGTATCCCTGATGCTATGCTATTTGCGCAATAAAGTTAGACAGCGTTAATGCGTCCTTTCTGTAACCTAGTAAACGTCATTATGAGCCAGTAGGTGCGTTTTCCTTTTGAACGATAGAGGTATATAATATTATATTATAATATATTATATATATATATACTATTACTATTTATATATATATATACTAATATATATATATATAATATATATAATATATATATATACAGTGGCGTATCCTCAAATTTTTTTTTCTCTTGGGGCAGACAAAAATTATATATATATATATATATATATATATATATATATACGTATATATTATATATATCACCTATATATATATAATAATATAATATATATATATATATTATATGTATCTTAATATATTATATATATATATATTATATATAAATATATATATATTATATATTATATATATATATATATAATATATATATATATATATATATAATATACTATATATATATATATAATATATATTCATATATATATATATATATATATTATAATATAAAGTGGAGAGGTTAAATTTATTAAATTTCTAAGAAAAATGAGAATAATTTATATAAATTTCTTAAATCATCTTACCTCAATTGTTAAATTTAATCGCCGGGCATTAGAGTGAGAGCAAAGTTCAAGATAAGTTTTTATGTCAATATTTCGAAGTATGTAGGTAAGGGCAAGTTTAGTAAGTCTTTCATCTTTCAAAATAGTATTTCTCAAATAGGTTTTCAGAAGCCTTTATGTTGAAAGCTTCTTTCTACTGAAGCAGTAACATTAGGTTAAATTGCCAGTATTGCTATAGACATGTAATATTTTGGAAATTGTGACTGCGAACAAGAAACTATCCGTCTATTTGCAGTTTTTGGATGATCTTGGCTGAAATGCCTATTCGATTTCCGTGATTCCATTCTGTTTTTTATAAAATCTTTTAATTGGGCTTTCGAGATCTTTCTCGTAAAACGTTACACAATTTTTTATTTCCTTCTCATAAGGCACATCTGTCACCTGTTCGGTATGCCAAATTGCAAGGAAGATATATTTCTTTATGAATTTAAAAAACTCTCTCCTAATGCTGAAATAAATCAATCCAAAAATAACATAAAACTGGATGCGCGAAAAGATGTTTATGGGACAGAAGCAGCGATTTTGGTCTGTATTTTGGAATTTGGTATTTCTTGGTACAGCAATCTTCAATAAACCAGCTTCAGATTCAGATGTGCTTACACATTCTTCAAAACTCAGCTGAAGCTCTAATGTTGCATTTTCTCTATGGTTTCAAGTTTAGTTTAACTAAAGGACTTACAAAATTTGTTCCTGACAGGCGCACTCTCCAAAACTAACCACTCGCCTTTTAACTACACTTACAACGGATATGATACTTAATAAAACATTTTTAGTGTCTAAAAAATTTCGGCCGGGGGCCATGGCCCCTGCTCGGAATATCGCCAATCTGTCACATAATCTCACACCTACACAACTCCCTCATAACTCCGCATACTATTATACTATATACTATATACTTACTATTATTATGACTATATATATATATATATATTACTATATATATATATATATATATATATACTATATATATATATATATAATATACAGTCTATCAATTTAAAAAAATATAAGAAAATTAGTATAAACGTTGCTTAAAGAAAAGAACCCAAGGTACCTATTGGAAAATCATTTGCATAAATCGAATGAGCCCCAAAAATATCATCCCAATATACTGTAATATTTACAATTTCTTTATGAGGATATTTAAGCGTTTTCTTTTATCCGTCCCTGAAAGGTTACTTAGGGGAAATACATGCCAACGATTTTCATGGATTCTTTTGATGAGTTACAAAAGATTGGTTAAATTGCCATTCTTATTGACATAATGGGAGGGATTGGGTGTTAAATGTTTCGGAAGAATTAGAGTGCCAAGAAGGTTGGCATTGAGTTGGTTAATTTTTTTTTTTATTGTGTTTGTTTTTTTGCAGAATTCTGTTGTTTTTTTTTTTGTTTTTTTTTTTTAAATGTTTTGTTTTATTAGGTTACTATATATGCTTTATGTTTTTTTTTAATAATTTTTTTTTTATTATAAAATTATTTTTTTTTTTTTTTTTATTAATTGCCTTTTGTTTTTCATTTTATTTTACTTTTTAGTTTTTTAGATTATTTTTTTTAATTATTTTAAGTATTATATATATATATATCAATATACTTATGATATATAGTACCTTATATATATAGTATATTATATATATCAATAGTACTTATACAGGAACCAAAAAAATCCAAAACAATGTAATAATCTCCGTGACATTCTTTTAGTTTTTAGAATAAATAGAGGAGCTTCGGCACCTCATTGAGAGTATGCCACGACGGTACCAAACGGTCATCCGTGCTAGAGGTGGCCATACACGTTATTGAGTAACACCATCCACACACGAACCATTCACCTCATCGGCAACATAAGGGACTCATTCGCAGGCCCCAAGGGGACTCCTAGGGTCCCTCGACAATCTTACCACCGTATTATGTTTCCCCAATGTTATGTTATTTGCATAATAAAATATTTTGCAATCCCCATGGTGGTAGCCCAAATATTGGGGGAAAGTGAGTTATACACAATTCAATTTTTATTTTATTGCTTTAATTCTAATAACATAGGAAAGATGGAGAAGAGTTATATTTCTTATTTAGTTATTAATATCTTTCTTATCATTTATTAAATCTTTTTTCGAATGCCAACGTTTTCTTTCTAAAATTGACGTTATTAAAGATTTTTTCGTTTATTTCATTTAGCCCTAAGATTTTATGCGTTTTTTTGTTTATTATCATCAACGTGTTATTTACACATAGAATAAAATTTGCCGTTTAGGCGTAACATATTTTAAGAGCATGCATACTCTTATTTTGAGGGTGGTGTATAGAATACCCGTAATAAGGATGTAATGCTTAAATAGTACGAGTTATTTCATGTGTTAATAACACATTGGTGATGTAAGACAAAGCATGTACATTAAAAGCATGACTTTTGTGCTGCAGTGGTGCTGTTCTTCCATAATTGAATAACCTAAAGAAAAGTTTAAATAAAAATTAATTTTATTTATTATTCTACAGACCACATTCAAAATCAATGCCACGTTCAAAACCGTATGTGTGAAGGCACTTAATTGCATGTACACTCTTGAATGTGTATCTGATCGGAGTTCCACACACTTCTAACCCCGTTCTACGAGTTGTGTTTCTTTCCACTCATAGTTTTGAAAGTGAATCTGATTGATTCGTCCCTTTGAGCGCAATAAAAATCGTAAATGTAAAGACTGCTTTACTCTTTTACCTAAACCAAATGAAAGTTCTCATTATATTTAGTTAAAGCAAACAGAAAACCTCATATCCCTCCAAATATGAACCAAAAAAGAAATTAAAAAAAATATATATATTACAACGGATATTTTTATTTATTTTATTAGAAAATAAATTGATAAAGCAACTTTTTTCGGTAATAGTCCGTTTTGAGGTAATGTTATCAGATATCGAATGTTTTTTCCGATAATCGTAAGTTATCGGATATCGTTGATACCCATTATTACACTATAGTTTTTTCGAACACGTAAGAGTGACATTAGCTTCGGCTAAATTTACATAAAATAATTTTTCAAAAATGAAATATTAGTTTATAATTACGTATATATTAACTTAAATGTGTTATTTAAAATAAAATTTATGAAAAATTAAATAAAATTCAAAAAACTTGAATTGTGCTACATTTGCATAAATTTTACTTTTTATTTTACTATCGCCCTCAATACGTACATCTCCGCTGACTGTAATCTACTATCCTCTCTTGTGGTCGTACTAGATTTTAATATACCTATAAAATATGATTAATATAATCCCATATTTTAAATGTATTTCCCTTGAACAACAGCAAAATATTAGAAATACTGAATTATAAACAAGGCAACAAATGTCTAACCAATTCAAAACAGCTGATAAACGACGTATTTTTTTCTGCTAATATTGATTATACAAGGTTCCTCATTTATCTTTTTTAATTCCCGAAAATAACAATAATTTGTCATTGTTTTTTATTCAATTAATTGATGATTTATTATCTCAATGTTATTTTTAACTTCTGCTAAAAAGTGACGTAAGTAATAAATCGTTATTACGTGTCTCTCAAACTGAAGTTACGACATTATTAAATAACTTGAAAATTTACTTTTCTGAAAAGGTACAATTTTGTATCAATATCCAAATATAATTAAAATTTAAAATTGCAGAAATTATATTAAATACTTTTAGAAAGTGTAATACTTGCGAGGCAGCAAGAAGAAAAAGAAAAATTACTTTTACTTCTGGTTTTGACATGTTAATAAATTAGTAATATATATATATATATATATATATATATATATATATATATATATATATATATATATATATATATATATATATATTATATATAATATATATATATATATATTATATATATATATATATATATATATATATCTCATCCACCTCCTTTCCCCAGATTGGGGTCAGGTGCGTAGGATACACCGGAAACAGAAAAGTAGTAGAACAACACGACGTCCCTTTTATACCCTTAAGTAATATCTCGTCGCAGTCATGGAAATCTACCCTAGGGTTTCACGAGACTGCGACGGACCCTCACAGTGGTATTTCGCAAATGCGCGATTCATCCCCTGGGGCAGGCTTACAACCATACCCCCTGGCAAAACCCCGCCATTCACTATTATTATGCACCTTTCTTCTCGCCTCAGCTAAGCTCAAATTCTTCTCTTCCAGCCATTCCTTTACTGCTTCAATCCACTTTTTCTTCGATCTTCCAGCCGGTCAACCCCCAGCAAACTTACCACTATACTTTGGCTTAACCAAACGACTATCATCTATACTTTCCAAATGACCAAACCATCTCAATGTACTCTCGTTTATTCTCTCATTTACGCCGTTCGTCACCCCACACAACTCCCTAATACCTTCATGCCTTATTTTATCAATTTTTCTCACACTTAACAGGCCCCTAAGATTGTCCATCTGAACACAATGTACTATAGATCTATGCCTCTAATAGCAGATCATAGTTTCACTACAATACATTAACACATGTAAAAATATAGCCTCATGTAATACCCTAGCCCACTTAAGACTTAGTTCCTTTACGTCCACTAACGATTTAATTGCACTTAAAATCTTCCTGCTATTCACAACTTTCCTACTACACTCTGCATCATCCGTTCCCTTTTCATGCAGCATATATCCTAAATATTTAAAGTCAGACACTAGCTCCAGGTGCTCACCATCTAACATAACTTCACACCGAGGACTATCCCCACTCACAACCATAACCTTACTCTTTTCAACGTTTACTTTCAAACCCCTCCTTTCACACACCCTGCCAAATCTCTCTACCAATCTTCACAAACTCTCTTCAGATTCGCTACACCAAAACAAATCACCCGCATATAATAGGTAGGGCACCATCCACTTTCTCTCATTCTCAATCATTCTAACACCTTCTCCTGACACCCCAACCTCTAATTCTTTCTTAACCCCATACATATACAAATTGAAAAACCAAGGAGACAAAACACATATTGCCTCACCTTCCCCCTGCCCCCCCCTATTATATTAAACAATCACTTCGACTCCATTTATTCTTACATACGCTTCACTAAAGTAAAAAACACTTTTGATTCCATTCAGAAGCTTACCACCAACACTATATATCACTAACACCTGTCACAGAGCTTCCCTATTAATCCTGTCATACACCTGTTGCAAATAGATAAAACCTAATTACAATTTATTCTTCCTTTCTCTCATATTCTCAATCATTTGTTTCAACGTAAAAATTTGATCCACGTATCCCCTACCACTTCTAAATACAACTTATTTTTCACCAATTTGTCCCCCAGTCACTTTTTCAACCAAAATACCAGCGAGTATCTTCTCTACTACACTCAATAAACTAATTCCCCTATAGATCCTATAGCTCCCCTTATTTAAGGGTACTATTACTACTCTCCTACAATCCCTCGGAACTATTCCCTCCATAAACTCTCTGTTGCACAACTTCCAAATCCATTCGATCACCATCTCTACTCCCTTCTTGATAATTTCACCAGTAATTACATTTATGCCTGGAGATTTTTATTCTTCAATTACCTTTCATTACCTTCTCCTTCGTAATTACCTCATCATCAAAACACTTAGCTCTTCTTGCACCATCAAACCTCTTCAATTCACCACTAACTGTTGAGATATTTACTTCCTACTTTAGCGCATCCACATACTTCTCTTGCACTATTAGCAAAGACTTCTCTCATTCGCGTCCAGATTTCTTCAGCTTAATCTTGTTCACATTCAACTGACTTACTTGCAAGCGCTTTTAAATACCTTTACTTATTACCTTCTCACTTAATTTTTGCAACTTCCTTCCATCCAAACCCACACTAACTTAATCAGACAAAAAAAACAACATAATGATCCGATAATTCCATCCATAACCCCCTCAATGTTTTACCGACCAATACATATTTTAACCAACACAAAATCAATCATACTTTTCACTTCGAGTCTTTGAATAAAGACAACTTAGTAGTACTTATGAATACGTCTTGTGTTTAAAGAAAGTAATTGACTTGAGACACCATAATCCTCACAGAGTAACTCACCTTTACCATTTCTCATTCTCCCGCCACCCGCCGCAAAACAACTGTTATGTTCATCCCTTTTTTTTGATCACTAGTCCAACCATTTCAGCATCCCCCAACACTATCAATCTTGAAGGCTCCTACTCCCGCCCATCCAGACATCAATTCAGATTTTCACAAACATCGTACACTCTCTATTCAAACGTTTCCCTAGATGGACCATATACGTCACAACAACACATACTTGACCTTTTCAAACGTGTAAATTTTAACGACATTGAGAATTTCTAGGACTATACACACACAAAGTCCTACAATACTTGTACAACAGGTCACTCATCAAAATTTGCAACCTCACCTTTCTCCCTCTGTCTTTCTTTCACACACAGTCACACACCATTTCATCCGCCTCAACACTCATGTTTCACGAGTTCCTTTCATCTTGGTTCAGTCACAGGGTCAGTCAAATTTGAATTCTTAAATTACGTCCATCACCTATTCCTCTTAACTCCTCCAACTTTATCTCTGACATTCCACTGTACTCATAACGATTCATTGCACATTCGCCGAACAAGAGTAGAATGGGCCGTTACGGTGATCACGAACATTCTCCGAAGCATGCAGTTAGCATTCTGGCAGAGATAGATGGTAGTAGGTGCGCACCCCCAACCCAATATCACCGTCCTTCTAGTCGCTCTAACGACAACGCATGGAAACATACGATGATGGCAACCTTGTTTTCTCCGCCCACACACGACAGGGACTATATAGGTAGCAACGGATGTCTGTAAAGTGTTTTGCTAGAAGAGGGGTGTGTACTTTGAATCTTGTGTATATGAATAGTGTGACGATAAATGGTGGTAGCTTAATATGTTGCCAGTGAGGATGCAGTGTGTAGAAGAATATGAACGCAAAAGAGAAAAGATGCCAAACATTGAAAAATGGGAGGAAATTTTCCAAGCCTTCGAGTATGGCGTGAACTCTCACCTATATATATAGGTATACTATATATGGTATAATATATATAATATATATATAGTATATATATATAATATATGTAGAGTATACTTGCTACGTATTATAAGATCAAGCTCTTAATTATATATATACTATATAATAACATGTTATATCATATGTAACTAGTATATATGCTATTCTATATAGCTATTATGTATACTATTATAGATAGGCCTACTTGTTTGGTTAGATGATCAGCAGTCTTCCATTAAGACTTAAGTTCGATTTACGCTTTAAAAACGTAGACTAAATCGGAACACATGAGCGAACGCCGCATCGTGGGTTAAGAAGGTTGAATCTTTTTTCTAATTAGCTATTAGTGTCATTTTATGGTTGACAATAAATCGAGGAACAGTTAAGAGTAGACTTAACTAATATAAGATTTGAGTCGTAAAACTGGAAAGTGAAATAAAATTAATAACAAGTTAGTGAGGTTAAACTCAACTAATTACTTTATAAGTTTGAGTTTAATAAGAGTTTAACATAATTACAAAAAAATAATTGGATTGATCTTGTTTTTTTTAATATTCCTTCGAAAGGTGAGGAGCTCTACTTATGATAAGTTTTAAATTAAGCATACCAAAATTGTGACAAAGAAATTTCTTTGTTTTCTTGAGTTTATATTTTCCTAAGAAATACAAAGGGAAACAATTTATAATCTTGAATGGTTGCATCAATAACATTTTACACAGAACTGAGCAGGAAAATTTATATTGTCAAGACGTAATGGAATTTAATGTAGTGTAAAAAATATAATGAGTACAATAATAATAATAATAATAATAAATAATAATAAAGTAATAAAATAATAATAATAATAATAATAATAATAATAAATCAATCAATAAATAATAATAGAAGTATTAGATAATAAAATAATAGTATAATAATAATAAATAGGATAAATAATAATATGAATAATCAATAAAATGAATAATAATCAGATAATAATAATTATAATATTAATATTAATAATAATGATAATCGAAAAATATTTAAATACAAATAGATAAACAGATAAATTCGAATGTAATAATAATAATAATAGATAATAGTAAAATATATATAAAATTGAATAATAATAATAATTAATAAGTAAGTAATAGTAATATATAATGTCGAGATAATAATAATACGCTAATAATAAATAAATAAGTAATAATAACAATGATATATATAATAAATAAGAATAATAGATGAAATAGATAAAATAAATAATGCTAAAAAAGATTTTTAAGCCATTTTCATTTTTGTAGGCAATTAACTATGCGAGTAAGTTGAGGTTTAAGGCTCAGAATCTTATATTTCATTAGGCCGGGCTCGAGCCGGATGGGGGGACAAGAGGGGGGGACGAAAGTCCCCGCCCGTCGTCCACAGTCTAAGGAGCCGATGAGAACCAGCCGACTACCTGAGTATCTGATACTGCGGTCCTGTAACTCTAAGGCTATTACGTTGTCGTTTGAATTATAAAAACGTAGCATAAGCTATATAGTATGATACGTTATAGTACTATAAATCTATAGTATATATTATGATGGATATGTAGGTATAGGTACTAAAAACTAGATATTATTATGATATATATATAGTAGTAGGTATAGTCACATATTATATCTATATAGTACTACTAGTACTATATATGTATACTAGACTATAGGACTTACATATATAGTAGGATATATAGTATGATTAATATCGTATGATATACTAGTGATAACGGTACATCCATCCAACAAATATTTCACTTTTTTTAAATCAATTATAATAATTAGAAGAGTGCATTGTCAAGAGGTAATTCGATCTATTGTAAAATAAGTTCCGAACTTTGAAATCATGTCGCTATTGGTGTGGGGAGATCAATACGTACCAATGTGAACTTATTAGAAAAAGCAAAAAAACGAAAAAAAAGAAAAAAAAACAAAAAAAGAAAAAAAAAAAAAAAAACGGTCCTAAAACAAAGTAGAAGCAGTCGTGATATCAGTCTTTGAATCAGATATGTCGTCAACCAACTTGAACGTTCATATGGGTAGATCATCATCCTATCCGTACCAGGAAAATATTAAACAAAAGAGTAAACGCTTTTGAGACGAGAAACGAAGGAAATGCTTTCAGGATGCTTTGCTCAAATTTGTAGTACAGATATTTGAATGTTTCTGAATTGCAGCGTTTTTTGTTTTATTTTTTTTATTTAGATTATTTTTTTCTTTTTAAGAAGCAATACCATAGGTGACGAGGATAATAATTGTGAATATAAAAGTAGAGGTTACATTTATATATTGCAATTTAAGTAATAGGTTATGTTTTACTATTATAAACTTTGAAGCTCTACAGATTAAGGTTATAAATTTGGATTGCTGTAGACATTTTTCACTTAAGTTTTTATGAATGTGTTCAGCCATTCATACAATCGATATGTAATTGTGAAGGTGGAAGCTGATAATCACATGAATCCTACGTATAAGTGGATGAATAGTAAATATGATGATGTAGTTACTATAGCGTAAGTCGTAGGATATATATTGATAAGGATAGTACTGGTGATAGATGTACTGTATATAGTATAGCGTAGTATATGTAAAGCGGCCGTCATTATATGACTTAAGCATTTCTCTTGTTAATATGAATAAATATTATAAATATTATGAATAGTAATATATATAAATATTATATACTATAATATATTATATATACTATATATTATTATATATAAGGCATAATATATCGTAATATATAATATATGACTAATATATCTATAGTTATATATATATAGTATATATCAACATATATTATATAATAATACTACTAATAGTATTTGGATTATCATGACAAGAACGAGTGTTATAATATATATCATATATTATATATATATATATATATATATCTGATATATATAAGTATATTATATTATATTATATTATATATATTATAATATATATATATATATTTATATATATATACATAGTATATTTAACAAGAGATAGATGTAAAATGTTGTCCAAGGAAAATAAAAACTCTCACATAACCTGGATCACTTCAGAATCAGGTCTAATCATGCTTCAGTGTTAATGTGGAAGGAAGTTAAGTTCGATGTCCAATATTGCAGACTTTATTGTCCTCCCAGTAATCGCCTGATTTGGGCAGCTTGGTATGTCCCTTAATTTAAACATATCGTACCGCACTTCCGGAAGTTTTAGAAGCGAGAATAGCAGGGCCTGTGTGCCATAGAGCAATCAAAGTCATGCGACAGATATCTGCTGAAGATCCTCGATTTAAGCCTTTTCTTTCCCTTGTTTCGCGTTGGTTGCTGTAGCAGGCAGTTGATAGTTGTTTGGCTAGTTTAATTTTTCCAACACTTCGTTGCATTACAGGATCAGGGAAAGGGAGAGGAGGAAGAGATTGAGGAAGATAGGAATCCGCGGTTAACGCATTTCTCTCTTTCCTGCAACATAATCAAGCCCTACACTCATAGGCGTCAACTTAATTATCGATGTTACTCCTTATCGACTTTTATAAATGACCTGGAAAAATAAGGCTTTTGCTCATACACAATTGGTTGTGTGATTTGTTGTCCATGCGGTCCATCAGTCTGTTCTAAGCTAGGTTCTTTTTATAGAACGTAATATGGGAGTTTCCAGCGAGTAAGGCACTTGGGTGTTTTTAGTTTGTTCCAAACCTCTTTATTCTGCAGAGCATTTGTTGAGTTTTCCTGTTTTGGGCATTACCACAATTCTGTGCTTTGGTAGTGTTCTTATTCAATGGATTCCTTGACAGCCAGAAGGAACAAGCGAGGAACATTTTGAAAACAGCCTTAGTAGCGCAAGATGTCAAATTGTGTAGGAAATGCAACTGGGCGATGTTTTTGGTAGGCTAAGGCATATGTTCTTTAAAAGATTTTCCTTGGTGGAGAGGTTTTGCCTGCAGAACTCTGTGTCATAAATTGCTCCAGTTCTTCAAGCGTACTACAATCTCTGCCAATCGGGTAACTGTCTTCTTACTTTCTTGTCCCTCGTTTCTATGAGCATCACTACCAAAAGGCTGCACAGAATTTGCACCGTAGTCTGTTGTAATTACAGAGCAGCCTGAAGATATATTTTATTTTTAATTTAGTTGTTTCCTTATTAATTTGGAGTTATAATTTTTTTCATGAATTAGCGTAATTATTTCTATTGATTTTACTGACCTTATGCTCAATTCCAAATTGTTGATGAATATCGTATATTGTTGACGTAGGACTATGCAAGTTCTTGAAAACAGTAATGGCAGGACACGCTTCTCGTCTCTTCAAAGTTCAAATTAATCCAGTGAACCCTCAGTAGTATAGGGTGGGAAACTAGCAGCCAAACCGGCATCCGGAAGCTTGCAATGTTGCTAATGTTGCAAAGCAACATTTTTTGCAACATTTGGGTTTTGACGTTTGAAACGTCTAAGTTTAGGGTTTTTAGGTCGGTGAGACCGAAATTTAAGTCTGGAAGATCCGTTTTTTTTTGGAGGTTTAAGCCTCCAAAAAGGGGGCGGAGCCCCCCCCAAGGGGGCTTTTTTGTGGTTCTAGAAGGATTAAATGATCGGGTAGAGTCATTTTTTGACGGTTTTCCAATCGATTTATCGTGATGGATTACCCCTACGTGATCGATAAAAATCGTCTTTCTACGTGCTCTGGTTGGCATTTAGTACTGAAAAATATACTATCGAAAGAAAATAATTACAATAAGTTAACATTCGATTAATCGGCTGTAGTGATGGAAGACCTTTGACCTCTACCACCTTGTCGATACTGAATGGAATAGAGCTATAGGGTTGAACTTGGAATAGTATTCTAAGTATGTGTTTAAAGCTCGAAACAGTGTAATTTGCAGTCGGTAGGATGTAATATAGAGGGGGTCGCCCGAAGGGTCGCTACTGATATTGCGCTTACAGCCTTTTTTGCGCTGATCTGAGAGAGGAAGATTAGGCCTAAATAGCGTTAGTTTCGCAAGCGTGATGAACTAAATCTCGTCTGCGACGAGAATACGTCATCGCGAGGCGGCACACCGACACCACACACACACACACAGCACAACACACATCTACACACACACACACGACACACACACACGCAATCCACACACCCTCACATATTATGTATTTATTTATTATTATTATTATTATTATTATTATGTGATTATTTTTATTATTATTATTATTACGAGAGTTGATTCCCAAAGGGAAGCGAATCTGAGTCGAAAACGATTCCTGTGAGGAATCGTTTTTTTACTCACTCTGGTTCATGCTCTGGCTCCGGCTCAGCCTCTGAGTCATTTAGTCTCTGGAGTTAGAGTTTGCCTTGGGTTAGAATTTGAGGAAGGTTTATAATGGTGACTAGTCATCGTAAGACGAGATTACGTACCCCTGCCGCCCCCGAAAGGTACACACACACATCCCTTAAAAAAATTAAAATGATCGTAGAAAGCTGAAACTTGGAGACAGGGTAGAGGAGTTGGAGTCAGAGAACGTGAGTTGGATCGGAATTTCGTAAATGGTGTCTGGGACCTCCAACGGAGGGGGGTCTCAAGTTTGAAAAAAAGAAAAATGGCATGGAAGCAAAACAGAAGAAGAAAAGGAATGAAGAAAGGAAGAAGAGAGAAAAGGAAGGAGGAGGAAGGAGGAAGAAGAAGGAAGAAGAAAGGAAGAAGGAGGAGTCTAAGGAGTAGGCACAGACACAGCTGAAGCCCGTGCGGTGCCAAGTTAATAAACATTCGTAATAACAACAATATGTGGTGTCTTTATAGTATTTTTTGGATCTGTAAGTATTCGAAAGTAATGGTTTCAGACCATCAAGAAAAAAATAACTCAATAAATACATAAATAAATAAATAAATAATAAAATTTTCTTATTTTTTTTGTTTATAACTTACAATTTACGTTTTTAACAATACCTAAAATCAGTAAATAGTTAAATCAACTACCATCCAGCCACGATCCTCCACCTCCTGGCCATCCAGTGAATCTATGTCGATTCTATTGATGCTATTGTGTCAAGTCACATTTTCGAGTATAATTTTGATAAACATTAACGATAAAAGTCAAGTTTTTAACAAAGATCAAACATACTATGGCTGACGTAAGCATAGTTTTCCATTAAATAAAGCTTACTTGCTCATACTGAACTATGAATATAACCCAGAAACAAAAATAACACATCTTAAACAGGAATATATGGTTAACGTTAACAAAGTTTCCACACTAACCACCAGTAAAGTAACTAAATAAATCAAAACGTAACATTTTACAACTGTTGTCAAACATAGTCTCTTAACATAGCAATGTTAATTATACATTAACATAAAAATAAAGTTCTTTATACAAAGAATCAAACCATATAACGTAACAAAGTTTTTCCATTAATAAAGCTTGCTTAGCAAATCATCTTAACTCATGATTAACCCACAACGACAAACCTAGCCCATCTTAAAAAGGAATAAATGGTTAACTGTTAACAAAGTTTCACACTTACCACCCAAGTAAAGGTACTAAATAACTCCAAAAGTAAATATTCAACATGTTGTCAATGCATCTCTATCTTATTACTCGTTAATTTTACATTAACATGGTAATTTAAACAAAAATTTACTATAACTTGTGTAATGTATCAATAACAGTACTTGCGAAAGTATGCTACGTAACGAAGTATTTCATATTAAGAGAAGTCAACCTAATATTAAAAAGACTAAGAATATAATTAAACAACGACAAACCTGACCCGCCTTAAACATGAGTAAACTGATAAATTAACAACGATCCAAACTTAATAACAGTGAAGTAAAAACAAACTCAACAAAAAAAAAAAAAAAAAAAAAAACACAATTCCATTCATAATTTATTCAAACTATCTCAACATACAATGTTAATTTAACTTAAGCGCATTAGTAAGATATAAAAAAAATTTAGTACTTACTACATATATCTGAAGAAAAATTTCTAAGTTTTACTCTCTCTGTGAAGTAAACTATAGCAAACGTACTTCAACATCAACAAACCAGACACTCGACGCACTCGTTCAGCAAAAATCGAGATCATACGCCGGAATAAAACGTTTTCATCTTTTTATAATCATATTAATTTTCATTGAAAATTGTTCATATAATACATAAAAAAAATTATTTTTAAAATATATAATTCATCTATTCAGAGAACTATAGGATTCAACATAACTTGTGTACGTTCTATATTTCTCTCTAAAGATTCAAACCCTTTGAAGAATGTAAATAAAGGCCTTCAAGCGGCATAAACCATTTTGGATATTTTATTCTAGCAGGCACTCATTCTCTCATAGCAAGAGGACAGTAATAACTCATCAAGCTGATTGTTTATTAACGCTTCTGTAACTGCATTATCGATAATATCGGGAACCCATGTTGGTGAATTTAATAAGATATACATGTGCTATATATTAATTATCAATATGTCAAATCGATTAAGGTTGGATGTTATTTCGTTTTTTATTCTTAAGCAATGGCTGTACTATATTTTAGGTGTTGCGAACAGTGGAAACCTATACATGTCGATAGAAGTCCACAATCGAGGGTTCCAGTAGTGGACGGTACATCAAGGGTTTTAATTATTGGTCACAATCGACGAGACACAACGTTCTATTCTATTAAGAACACTAGTTGTCTTCCAGTTAGATATTTTCACTAGAGCGTTCGATCTTTTCGGATATAAAACACTTATCCTCTATCCCTGCACTGCGATATCGGATAACTCTTGATGAATCTCTCAGCACAAAGAATAACGGTCGTTTATTTGACCTCTGGCAGGACAAAGCAACGTACGGAACGCTTTGGTTTATCCGATAATATAAATGAACAGTCGTTGGGAAAGAAGCTCCCGTGAAAGATCTATCAACAACAGGTTGTGAATGCTGAGGAGAATTGTATAGTACAGTACAGGAAAGAAAGGATCTACTGAGGACATCGTATGCGTACACCTTATCGGTAAGAGATTCTTTTTTCACCAATCAGAAGAAATAAAAAAGAATATTAACGCAACGAAGGACATAATCAAGTTCAAAAGGGGTTAATTTCTGTTAGA